>LR750021.1:367367-497497 GCA_902729485.2 Mus minutoides
TTGGAGCTAAAATGAAAGGATGGACCATCCAGAGAGTTCCCCACCCATGTGGTCCATCCCATAATCAGCCACCAAATGAGACACTACTGCATACGCCAGCAGGATATTGCTGAAAGGACCCTGATATAGCTGTCTCCTGTGAGGCTTTGACAGTCCCTGACAAATACAGAAGTGGATGCTCACAGTCATCTATAGGGCAAAACACAGGGTCCCCAATGTAGGAGCTAGAGAGAGTACCCAAGAGCTGTAGGGGTCTGCAACCCTATAGATGGAACAACAATATGAACTAATCAGAACCCCCAGAGCTCATGTCTCTAGCTGCATATGTATTAGAAGATGGCCTAGTTGGCCATTACTGGGAAGAAAGGCCCTTGGTCTAGCAATGTTTATTTGCCCCAGTACAGGGGAATGCCAGGGCCAAGTAGTGGGAGTGGGTGGGTAGGGGAGCAGGGCGGAGGAGGGTATAGGGGATTTATGGGATAGCACTTGAAATGTAAATGAAGAAAATATCTAATAAAAAAAAAGAAGGCACCAGACCCACACCTGACCTTGCTTTCAGTCCCTCGGTTCTGTGTAGTACAAAGCACTCAGGGGTGACCACACTGTCCGCACAAATGAGACACCAGAGAGTGCCGAAACTTACTGCTAGGGCGTATGTCCATCTTTGCAAAAAATCCCAAAAAGAGTCTCAGAACCTAAGACTTCACTCAGTATCCTGAGACAGACAGAACAAGAACATTTTCACTCAATCTACATGCTTTTCAGTGGTAAAGGTGACTCTTCATTATAGCAACCAAGATTATATAGGTAGTCCCTCCCACACAGTCAAGAGTCTCAGGGTTGTCCTCTGACCTCCATATGTGTGCCAGGACCATGTATGCACCCACACCCATGAACACACTAAATAAATACATGAGTCAAAATAAATATAATACTTTGAAATGGCCACACCTGTTTTTGTATCCACCTTAAGTAGGCAAGGGTGCAGAAAAAAACTCTGGGCTCCCATACCCTTCAAGGTCACTGGCCTGCACCTCACCGCAGGAACACATAGATGAAAGTCAGAGGTGGCCCATGGTTTGCATCTCCACAGCTGAATCTACCCCAGGTTCAAGTCCTGAGAAGGCCTGAACAGTTACAAATTATTTGATGGCTTTGATGTGCTCCTTAAAAAGAAAGGAGGCAAATTGTCAGGAGGACCAGCCCAGCAGGCTTCGTGTGCCAGAGGTGGGAGATCCTGTATCTTTACCTTGAAGAGGGATCCTACCTTCCATTGCTGATGTCTGTCCTGTCTGTTGCCCGAGTGGGGCTCCTCTTGGGTCATCCTGCTCTGAGGCCCTACACTGTACCCTCTGCCTGTTTGCTACCAAACGATTGACAGGGCTGGCTTATCGCAGGCCACTTGCTTTCCCATAGCGCACACCCAGGAGCCTCCTCTCTGATAAAAACTTAGAAGGCGGCCACAGTGAGAGTTTCAAGGGTCAGTATGAGGAGAAGCCTACTGGGCCCTCACATCCCGGCCTTCACTCACTGTGCTTAGACCTGTCCTTCTGCCCACAGCTCTTCTCTAGAACATGTCTCTGCTTCAGCTCTGCCTCAGGACCCACCGTGTTCCTGTTTCAGTTCTTTTTTATCTTCTGGAACAGGGCTGTAGGAATCTAATCGACATGACAAGGTCCAAATAAAGGGCCTGGCTGCTCCGATAAAGGAAGATGGTCTCCTAATGTGTACCTGACTGCCAGAGAGGCCAACAGTCTTTTTTTTTTTTTTTTTTTTGGTTTTTCGAGACAGGGTTTCTCTGTATAGCCCTGGCTGTCCTGGAACTCACTTTGTAGACCAGGCTGGCTTCAAACTCAGAAATCCGCCTGCCTCTGCCTCCCAAGTGCTGGGATTTAAGGCGTGCGCCACCATGCCCGGCGCCAACAATCTTCTTATCCTAGCTCCTGTTTGGATGATACAACACCCTCCCCCACCCTTCAGCTGGAAAACGTGGGTCTATTCCTGCTTCAAAAGGACAGATGGCAAAGCTGACCTGGACTCACAAGTGAACTCTGGAGTCATATGGCAGGTGGCATCTTCCCTAGACCTAACAGCATCCTCACCAAAGCTAAGCCCTGAACCCCTTGGGGTGTGAGACACGGGTTCTCCAGTCAGTAGTGCCTTCTGTCCAGTGGGAAACAAATCCCAAAGCCACAAGGGGCTTCCTAACAGCTTGAAGGGCCCTAGACTTGTGAGCTCAGTGAAGTCCCGTCTACAGATTTAAACATATTCTTTGGCTTTTATTTATTTTATGTGTATGAGTGTTCATTTGCACGTATGTCTGTGCACTGTGGGCATACAGTGCCAGAGGGCAGATGAAGGCACTGGATCCCTCTCGGAATGGAGTCATCATGTGGGTGCTGGGAATTGAACTTGGATCCTCTAGAAGAGCAGTAAGTGCCGAGTCGCTCTTGTCCCTCCTTTACAGATATTTTACTGTTACTATGCAGGGTGACGGTACCAATGGCACAGGTACTTTGACTGATTTGGGGTTGTTTTTTTTTTAACCTCCACAAAAATCACTGAAACTACCCCCACCTAATATACAGCACTAGGAGACCCTGAAGAGCCAGAGACCTGGGAGTTAGCAAAGCTACTGAAAGAGCAACCTTCAATCCCTAAGGTCTGTCGCCTAGGTTCCCACCTCACATGTAGTGACTGCTTCCTGGTACTCTCCCAGGTTAGCTTCTACCACTGAGCCACCAGGTCTCTGCCAACTTCCACTTGCAGTCAGTATACCTGCCCTGCCCTGCAGACCAAGGGGCCAGCCATTGTACCTTTCATACCACCGCCTCTGTGAAGAACCCTGGCCCACCCTTGCTCCTCTCCCTCTATGCTCGCTCCCTGTGGACAGAATTGAGTTCTGTCACTCACATTCAGGGGGCAGTATTAAGGGTGGTCACCATGAGAAGACATAATGGAGACCACTCATGAAACTGATCATACCACTGGGAAACTCTGGAGGAACTTGGCCTATTGGGGGTAGGGTGACCCATGTTGAGGGGTACCCAGTTTCCCCCTTTGAAATTAATTACTATCCTGATTTCAGCAATAACTCTTCCTGGTGCAAACAAGTTGTTTCTTCCCCTTCTCAAGATCCCTGACAAGCACTGGGGCTTGGTTCCACAAACTTTCTAGTGTCTTCTCACTCCCCGAACACTAGGCAGGTCATGAAGGTGCATTTGGAAGCTGGGAAAGGAAGGGCCAACACTTCAAGGCTAACTCTAGCTGCACTGTCAACTGACCATGACTCAAAATATCAAATATCAAACAACAAACCAAGGTAGTTCATGACTGTAACCCCAGAAGGCCACGGTTGGTGGCAACTACCTGAGCAGTCTGTGGCCAGCTTGGGCTACATGGGGTTGGGATTACGGACAAAACCAAAACCAAAACACTAGAACAATAGAGTTGCTGCACCTAGGGAGTTGTGGGCCACCTAGGGGTACCTGTGACCATCAGAGCCCTTGACATCATCCCATCATAGCCCTGACATCAGGGCTACGATTAATATTGGGGACACAAACCCCAGAATCCTGGGCTTGCTGCCACCACAGGAGGGCCTCAGACAAGGCACCTCCAACATTTTAGCCACGTGGGGGGAAAAGCAGCCCTGCTAGAAGCAGGTCCCCTCCTAATCAGAACCCTGGCCTGTGCGGGCACGCCCACGCGGACACGTTCCAGCAGAGCCCCACCACCGCGACCCCCTGTGGACACACGCACAGGCGCCCTCTCCGCGTGCGCCGCCCACGACCCCACCCTACCTCCCGCTGCGCTGGCCGCGCCCCTTGTCCCGCGTGTCAGAGCCCGTGTCCGCGGCCGGAAGCGCCCGCTGGGTCCACGCAGCGCCGCCACCATCGCCGCCATGGTCCGGGGACCTAAGGCGGTCAGGGCTGCCCTTCGCACTGCCTGAGCGTCCGCGCCTCGGGGTCCGACCTGTGCGCCGCCTGGACAAGGTGAGTGGTGCGTGCCCGGAGCTCGGACTCGGGATCAGAATCTGCATGCACCGAACTGGGACTGGCGTGAAGGGCCTATACGTGGGAACCTGGCCTGACCTAGGGGAGCGCGAGCCGGTGCTGGGGAATGGGGACGCTTGTGAAGGGGCTCTGATCTTGGCTGGGGCGTCGCTGAAGGGAGGCAGGTCTCCACACTTTTCACGGGGAGATAAGTTATCAGTGCTGTGGTGGGAAATATGTCCTTCGGTGGGACTGTGGAGTTGGGCTTAACCTGGATAGAATGTAGCACATCCACGGCCTGGCCCATCATAAGAGGGTCTGACTTAGTTGTTGGATTGGGATGCAAACCCTAGGGTCAAAGTTACTGGGCCCAGGGATGGTCAGTGGCGTTGGAAGCTGTTGAGCAATTTCAACAGGGGTTCTTAAGAGAGGCCTTAGGACGCCCCTGGGTCACTCCTTGCAAAAAAAGGTGCTATCCCCCACCCTCACCCCACCCAAGGGACCCCTTGGAGCTCAGGAGCACTAGGGCAGGCTTTGGGTGTGTGCTAGACAGTGTGACAAAAAGAGAAAGTCTTCCAGCCAGGGACTTTTAGGGTCTTTGCTGGCCCTCCAAGCCTTGGGAGAACAGTGGGAGCTGCCACGACTTGTGGGAGCTTGTGGTGGGGTAGAGCCCCAGAGGACAGCTTGTCACAGAGAAACAGCATAACCCTAATTAATGGTGGGGCAGATTTTACCTAGAAGCTGCTGACAGTAGGAGACCGGCTGAGTCATCTCCATTTGAGCAGAGGTGACAGTGGGTGGCTCCTGGGGAACAAAGGAGCACAGAATCCGTGAAGGGAAGGGAAGGCAAGGGTGCTTTATACAGGATCTTCATGGCTTTGCTGCTGGGCTAATTCCCATGCTCCCACAGTAGCTGCAGAGCTGCAGACACTTTGGGGTCTAAAGTTGCTCTAGGGATGCAGCCGTGAGCTCTCAGAGATGAAGCTAAAGTTTACCATTTTTAAAAGGAGCTTGGCCAAATGTGGCTCTAAGCCTTCTTGATCAATAGGAGGACACTTTTCGAGGGAGGGAGGCATCCTTCCTATTGAACAGAAGTCCATTTTCTGTTCCATGTGAGGGTCATTCTTAAGAAGACACAGAAAGTTGGGTGTTAGCCACAAATCAGTCTTTGAGTCGTGTGTTGAACACATTTCTAGATGCCAGGTGACAAGTGTCTTTGAGATGGTAGTTGAGGAGCAGTCTGGAGGCTTTACCAAGTAAGTTATCCTCCGAGTGTAGGAACACAAGGTTTCAGGCGTGATCATTTCCTGGGACAGTGTGTGCACCCAGTAGAGGACTTCCCTTGTGGCCCATGTAACCGAAGCAGAAAGATGTCCCCAGAGTATTTAGTGTGTTGAAATCTGACATTTCTATCAGGTTCTCTCTCAAGCTTTCCCAGATCGTAGTGGGACAGGATAGCCACATTGGTTCCCAGCAGGAACCCAAACCATCAGGCTTTTGTTTCAAAGGTCAAGAAATTAGGAAGGAGAAGAATTGTGAACAGTTTGGAGAGTTGTGGGCAGATATTAAAGCCAGATGTAGCACCTGGATATATTTACATGCAGCTTAAAAGATGAAGCAGTGTGTCGGCACACACCTGTGGTCCCAGCACTCAGGCAGAAGCTAGAGAAGCATGGAGTTTAGGCCAGTCGGCTACATAGTGATTTCCAGGCCAGCCTGGGTTACAGACCCTGCCTTTGGAGAAAGAGAAAAAACTAAAAAAAAAAAAAAAAAAAAAAAAAATCAGCACTGTTTTCTCCTTGCAAACGAAGCTGTAAGATGGTCTTCTGATGTCCATATTTTTATTAGGGGATGAGAGGGTCCTACCACAGTGAAACTCAAAGTTACAGACATTCTGGCCCCTAAGTAAGTACAAGTTTTATTGTTGATTTCACTTTTTGAAGATTGCCTAAAACCCCCATCAGCCTCTCCCATGTTGGGATGACGTTCCTGAGCCACCGTGCCTGGCTCTCTATGTGTGTGTTTGTGTGTGTGTGAGCATGGGCGAGAGCATATTGTGATGCGCATGTGGAGGACAGAGGACTACTGCGGATGTGGATGTCTTTTCTCGCCTCCATGTTGCTTGGAGCAGGCTCTTTTCTTTCTTTCTTTCTTTCTTTCTTTCTTTCTTTCTTTCTTTCTTTCTTTTTTCTTTTACTTCACGCTGGGGTAGCTGGCCCTCAGGCTCCTGGGATTTTTCTGTCTCTACCTTTCATCTCTCAGCACTGGGATTACAGACATGTAGTACCATGTTTGGCTTTAAGTGGGTTTGGGGATCGGACCTGGGTGATCTTTCCAGCCCCAGCTGTTTTACCATCATTTGAATGCCTTAGGAAAACACTATTCTTTCTCTAGGCAATTTTAGCTTTGCCAGTTATATTGAAGTTTCTTGACTTTTAGCCAACACAAACTGACCTTGGAATAAGGGACTTTTCCCCCTTTTCCTCTTGAGTTTTTCTGACTTTAGAAGGAAAGAACAAAGGCTGGGGAATGTAGCTCAGTTGGTAGAGTGCTTGCCTAGTATGCATGAGGCCCTGGGCTCTAGCAGTAGCATTTCATTCAACTAGGCATAGTGGCATATGTCTGTATTTCCATCACCCCCAAAAATAAAGCAAGAGTATGATAAATACTCATCAATCTCATCTCCAGAGCAAGTTTGAGAGTAGTATGGGCTACATGAAATCTTATCCCTCACCCCCCCACCCCCAAAATCAACGAAGCATGTAAGAAAACATGATGAAACAGATAAGTCATAAATCCTCCAAGATAGTGAAGAAGATCAGAACCTGAAATCGGGGCCTGACGGGGAGCAACCGTCATGCTTGAGTTCTCAGCGTCTGGGAGGTAGAAACCGCAGGATCAGGAGCTTAAGGCCAGTCTTGGCTACAGTAGCAAGTCCAAGTCCAGCCAGGGATACATGAGACCCTGTCTTAATAGAAGAGGAAGGAGAAGAAGAAAAGGAAACCAAGAATCTAATAAGCTACCAAAGTGTATTGTACTTCTCTGTTGAAACACAGAAAGTTACGTCCCTTTCCGATAAACATAAAATAGCATTTTGACTTTTTGTACAGTGCTGTGATTGTACCCTGGGGTATGCTAACCACTGAGCTCTTGAGCACAGCCCAAGATTATTCCTGTTTTAAAAAGATTCTAAACCCAGCAAGAGTGGCACATTCCTTTGATCCCAGCACTCGGGAGTCAAAGGCAGGCAGATCTCTGAGTTCAAGGCCAGACTGGTCAGATTAAGTTCCAGGACAGCCAGAAATACACAGAGAAACCCTGTCTCAAACAAACAAACAAACAAACAAAATGTAGGTCCTAGAGAGATGCATTAGGGTTAAGAGCAAATACTGCTCTTTTAGAGGTCAGTTTACTAGCACCTGCTTCAAGGGACTCATGACTCTCTGTAACTCCAGCTCTAGGAGATTGGACGCCCTCTTCTGGTCTCCATGAGCACTCACACACACATACAGTCACACAGACATATAAATCAAAATAAAAAAGAATTGTAGCTGGAAATACTTTTTTCTCTAGCATTCAGGAAGCAAAAGCAGTCAAATCCTTGTGAGTTTAAGGCAGCCCAGGAACGTTAAGATGCCTTGATCTTGGTGAAGCAAGGTACACCCAGATTTATAGAGTATGTGCACATGGAGGAATGATGGCATATTCTTGGATGCTTCTGAGCCTTCAGAGGTCTTTTAAAATTCTTTATGGACCTCTGAGGCCCAGGCTTTACTGGTATGAATAGGCAGGCCATTTCTAAGAAAGCAGAATGCTTTTCATTGTATTTATTTATTTGTTGTTATTTTGAATGTTCTAGACAGGGTTTCTCTATGTAGCCCTGGCTGCCCTGGAACTCTCTCTGTAGACCAGGCTGGCCTCCAATGCAGAGATCCATCGATGCCTTCCAGTGCTTGGATTAAAGGTGTGTAACACCACCCTGCCTTTGCACTTTGGTTTTGTTTGTTTGTTGTAAGGGACAACATGGAGGCTGTTTTGTTTTGAGTCAGGGTCTCTCCGTGTACCTTGATAACTTAGAGCTGTGTAGACCAGGCTTGTGAACTTGCTGAAATTCTCCTGCCTCTGCTTCTGAAAGACCCACAACGTGAGGACTCCCCCACGTTCTGACTCAGGAGAAGTGACACCCCAAATCACTCACGAGAAATGGTCTTGATGCAAACAGCAAGAGGATTTTTATTTCAAGAGCTCTCGGGCCCACAGTCATGTACCCTCTGCACCCCACAAGGATAGAGAACTGTGGCGCCCTGAGTAGCTGGGAGAGGAGGTATTTAAGGGGAAAAAAACACAAAGAAAGGGGAGGATAAGATCACAAAGAATAAGGAAGCTGAGCAAACATCATAAGGAGATGATGAGTTTAAGTTCATATTTAATGTAAGGGTTACAGGCTATCTTTGGCAAACATCCCAGGTCCCTTACACAATGAGTCAGGCGCCTGGGTGGGTCACCTAGTAGTCATCAGCTTCTCAGGCTGAAGGTGAGAGAACAAAGAACTTCACGTTGGCTTTGTTTCTGGGGGTCTGGGAGACACATTGAGTTGGGGTCTTACACTTCCAGAATGGTAGGCTGACAGATGCTACCATACCTGGCCAGCAAAGTTTTCAAGAGGGCTTTGTAAACATTGGCTCAATAAAGGAACACTTAGTTCCTTGAAGCTCTCTGATCCTGGTTGATGGGCCTCCAACGGGACATTCCAGTCAACAGGCTGCCTGAAGTTTCCAATTGTTTCCTGCTGGAAGAGAACAGACCCAACTGCAGCTCTGTAAATAACTGCTTCCATGAAAGGAAGTACTTGGGAAGGTCGGTGTTTGGAGGGATCTGACAGTGAGAAAAAGATGAATGTTCCAATTTAATTTAACAAAGTATCCTTTACTGAATAGTTGTGAGTCATGGATAGCTAAAGAGAAACTAGTTTCTTTTTATAACAAATAGATAAAAAAAAAAAAGAACCCTAGAGAGCAACAGTGTGCTGAACAACAGCAGGCAAAGCTTAGCCTTCTTTTCATTTTATTCACTTCCATGTCCTTAATTCTTTATTCATTTTTTTAAAAAGACTGATTTATTTTATATATGTGACTACATTTTCACTGTCTTCAGACACAACAGAAGAGGGCATCAGATCCCATTACAGATGGTTGTGAGCCACCATGTGGTCGCTGGGAATTGAACTCAGGACCTCTGGAAGAGCAGTCAGTACTCTTAACCGCTGAGCCATCTTTCCAGCCCTCTTTATTCATTTTTAATTTTTAATTTGTGTGTGTGTGTGTGTGTGTGTGTGTGTTTTAGACATTTTTAATTTGGGGGGATTTTGGACACTGTGAAGACCTGGTTGGCTTTGAACTCAAGATCAATTTACCTTCCTCCCAAGTGCTGGGATTAAAGGCTGAGCTACTCTCTCCAGTCCTTATAGTTTTATTGTCATATATTGACTTTTGATCTGGACCAGCAGGTTGTTCTTCAGTGGCAGGATGCTGAGGAGGAAGGATCAGAGATAAAGAAGACAGAGCAGGTAGCTTGGGATTTATGCATGAGCTATCTCTTATACCTAGCAAGTTTACTTAGAAGTACCTATCTTGTGTACTTTTGCAGGGGGACATGGGGCAGTCAGTGGGAAGTGATCATACAGTGGGACAAAGTCAGCAGGCCCCTGATCAAGCAATGTTGCCTAAGGAAGCAGAATCTCTCAAGGGTGTCAGAGACCTAAGCACATAGCAGCCTTAGGGCTGAATACAGCAGTCATTCAGCTGGAGGTGGGTGGATGAGGGAGGTTAGTTTAAAAGTCAAGTTCCCAGGAAATAAAACCTTACCTCCTTCCATTCCCCAGGCGCAAGTCTAGGCCTTGCCAGCCTGCCTCTGGACAAGGACATAGAACTAGGTTTCTTTGTCCTTTCATCAGGGATTGGCCTGGCTCTCAACAGATTATACATGATATATTGATTATATATATATTTGTGTATATAAACTGTGTGTGTGTGTGTGTGTGTGTGTGTGTGTGTTGCTGAGGACGGGACTCAGGACACTGCACATGCTGCACACATGCTTTTTACTAAAGTGTGTTCTCAACTCATATATTTAGATATTGTTAACATGGATCTTACAAAAATAAACTAGGAAATAAATAGTCACAAGTTTATCACACGCCAGGAGATCTGCCACAGATTAGTACAGTACATGAAGTCATCATCTCATGACCTCTAACGGTATTTTTATGGTGATCTGTGTGCACGCGTTTGTGCGTGCATGTGTGTGTGTGTGTGTGTGTGTGTGTGTGTGTGTGTGTGTACTCGCCTTGGGTGTCATTCTTCAGGAACAAGGTATCTTGATGTTTGAGACAGGGTCCCTCACTGGTCTGGAGCTCAGCTGATTGCCCAGTGAGTCAGAGGATCATCCTGTGGCTGCCTCCCTCCGTGCCTGGCTTTTTTTACATGGATTCTGGGAAATAAACTCAGGCCCACAGGCTTGCACAGCAAGCATTTTGCTAACTGAGCCAGATCCTGGTACCTTTTTTGGGGGGGTGGGGGCACAGTCTCTTTATGTTGCTCTGGCTGTCCTGGGCCTTGCTATGGAGACCAAGATGACCTTGAACTCACAGACATCTGCCTGCCTTTGCCTCCTAAGTGCTGGGATTAAAGAGGTACACTACTACACACTTTTTTTTTTTAATGTGGAAAGAATATGTTCATTAATTTATTAATTAGATGTGAACTTTTTAGTCATTCTGTACATCTAAACATATTTAGTTAAAAGATAGAGATAGACAGCTTATCTTGCCTGGCAGACAGTTGTGGATTTGAACCCAGCAGAGAGGGAGAAAGAGCAAGGGGGATGTTGCACATCTGTAACTCCAACACTGAGGAGGTGAAGGCAGGAGGAGGATAAGGTCATCATTAGCTACTAGAAAATTCAAGAACAGCCCCCTCTCTCCCCCCCAAAAAAGGAAGGAAGGAAGCCGAGACAGTGGCCTGGTGTGCACTGTGCTTGTTGTGCACTTATGGGGACCTGAGTGCAGAATGCAAGAACTCACTAGAATACGGGCAAAATGGCCAGACATGGTGGCACATGCCTCTAATCCCAGAACTCAGGAAGCAGATGCAGGTGGAGCTCCATGAGTCTGAGGCCATCCTGGTCTACACAGAGAGTTCTGGGATAGCCAGTCCTACGTAGAGTGACCATCTCAAATTACTAAACGAAACAACAACAGCAAAACAGAATTGTGTTCACCAGCATCTCCAGGGATGGGAGGTCCCTAGGCTGATCTCCAGAGCTCACTGGCCAGCTATCTGCAAGCTCCAGACCCTGCTTAAGGGGGGAAAAAAGGCCAAGAGCAATAGGGGAAGCCCATTGTCAGTGTCTGGCTTGCATACACCCATGTGCAGGCAACACACATGTGCTTGTTTTGTTTGGTGCTGAGATGGAGTGCAGGGTCCCAAACAACAGTTAGTTACATGCAAAACTCATCCTAGCCCTCCAGTTTGTGTTTTCTTCTTACTTGACTTCAAGTGGTTGCTTTGGTGGGTCCCTGAATTCTTTTTTTTTTTTTTAAAGATTTATTTTATTTATTATATGTAAGTACACTGTAGCTGTCTTCAGACACTCCAGAAGAGGGCGCCAGATCTCGTTACGGATGGTTGTGAGCCACCATGTGGATGCTGGGGTTTGAACTTATCACCTTCGGAAGAGCAGTCGGGTGCTCTTACCCACTGAGCCATCTCACCAGCCCCCTGAATTCTTTTTTTTTTTTTTTTTACATTTTAAAAAAGATTATATATATATATATATATATATATATTGTAGCTGTCTTCAGATACACCAGAAGATGGCATCGGATCCCATTACAGATGGTCGTGAGCCACCATGTGGTTGCTGAGAATTAAACTCAGGACCCCTGGAAGAGCAGTCAGTGCTCTTAGCCACTGAGCCATCTCTCCAGCCTCATAAAAATATTTTCATAAAAATATTTTCATAAAAATATTTTCAATTGAATGTGGTTGAATGTGAGATATGGATCCCAAGAATACAGAGGGATAACACATGATACAGGCCTGGCACGTGTTGGACCCACCAAGTCTCTGCTGCAATCTTTTAAGATTATATCTGCTTGTGAGTGTGTTTTAACACATGTATGTGGAAGTCTGAGGACATCCTCCAGAAGTTGGTCCACAGTTCTCACCATGTGAGTCCTGGGGATAGAACTCAGTTGTCGGGCATGGCTGAAAGTTCTTTTATCCTTTTATCCACTGGGCCATTTCACCAGGTCCCTAAAGTGGTAGCAGAAATTCTATTATTATTAAGACAATCAGCTCCCTCAGCTGGCACCTTCAGGATTCAGCCCCTTAACCTCTTCAGCACAGTTCTCTGGATGTGAGGACAAGGGTGGGAACTTAAAGGAGAGATGAGGAATACCCAAGATATAGAAAGTTCTATCAGTACCCAGGGGCGAAAGGTGGTGGTGGGAGGTATTCCTCAGGCAGCCAGCCCTGGGCTTCTGGAAAGTCCACAGGCTCCTGGGCTGACAGGGCCCTAACCACCTTTCCACGCCAGGCTTTGACCCCTGAGAATGCCTTCCTCCAACTGGCAGGCCTGGAGTCCCTGAAGGTGGCTTCTCTGCCTCTCTGGGCCTGGGGCTCTGCAGGGTTTTGAAGAGTGGTGCCTGCACAGGGGTCCTCGGAGTGGCTAGTACTGTCCCAACTGAATGCTCGAGTCACAGGGCTGTGGTGCTGCTGTGCCACTCGCCTGGCATCCCCCCAGCAGGTTCATGGCCGACAGGTGTGAAGTGAGCCGCTATTTCACCCTCTGGCTAGTCTGAGGTAGGGATCTCAGGTTCTTCCACAATTTCTGTCCAGACTCCTTGAAAAGGGCTTTTGGGGAGCAGGAAGCTGATGTGAATTCTCCTTTAGTTGTTGTGGATGGCTTCCTTTCAGTAGCCTCCTCAGGTGGGCAGGAAGAAGACTTTCGAACTTCTGTTCTCAGAATTTGGCTTTCAGCATCCTGAACCAAGGCATTCGAGTATAGGAAGAGATCTTCGTAGTCCACGTTTGCTAGATCCTCCTGACCACAGGCCCGGGTCAGCAGCTCCCCGAATGGTCGAATAGGCTTTTGTTGGTGGAAGGTGACCAGGGCATGCAGAGAGGCATGGGTCATGTGGTCCCCAGCGAAGGCGAAAGTCCCATCTTTTGAAAGCTTCACCATGAAGTGATGGCAGCAAGTCTGGGCTTTGTAGGAAAGGGTGTAGCCCACATGGCTATGGCTGACTCGGATAAGAAAGGTCCCGGGGGTTGTGACTCCAACATGTTCTCAGCAGCCACTTTCAGAGGTTCAATCTATTATCATCATGGTGGGAAGCATGGCAGCGTCCAAGCTGGCATGGCACTGGAGGAGCTGAGAGTTCTATCGGGTCCCTGAATTCTTAGAACACCTGCAATGGTAAGGGGTCTCAGGTCTTAGAGACCACCCAGAGCTGAGCAGCCAGAGAAGTGAGGGCCCTGTCTGGTAGCATAGGCAGGAGTGGTGCTTGGACTTGAAAGGGAATCTATGAGATGAAGCTGGGTTGCCCAAGGAAAGGTCCACACCGTGGAAGGGTGAGGCCAAGGCTGCGGCATGGTTCGTTGTCCAGTGTCAGTGCCTACAGTGTGTGCAGGGCTCCAGGCTCCATCCTAGTGTCCTCCCCACAAACCACACCACTTTATTTTTTTGATACAGGGTCTCTTACTCAGTCTGGGGTTCATCGATCCAGCAAGGCTGGCTTAACTCCTGGGATGGGCCAGTGTAGTCCCCATCCCCCACCCCCTGCCTCCTGCCAGCCAAGTGCCAGGGTTTTATTGTGTTAGGGATGTAAACTCAGATCTGAATGCTTGTGCTAAATAATACAGCTAAGTAACTGCCCCCCCCCCCAGCCCTTCCCCACCACCACAGGCTCTCACTCTGTAACCAAAGCCGGCTTGGGACTCATTGCGAAGCCCAAGTTAGCTTTACATTGGTAAGCTTCCTGCCTTAGGCTGCCAAGTGTTAGCATTACAGACTCAGTGTAGCTGGTGGAGTGCTTGCCTTGCCTGCTCTTGAGGGTCTGTCTTTAGCACCAGAAGGGAGGCGTTGTCATCTGGGAATGTGGAGCCTGCCCACTGTGCTGGAGGCGGCTGAGCTGACCTTACTATTACTGTCTTGGGGGCTGGCTCATTAGGCCTAGCTACCTATATTCTGGATGGGCACTCTGTGCTTCTTGGGCATGTTTGTGGCCAGCAGGTGCTATGTAACCTCTTGTCCTGCCTTGTAGGATCTGTGAGACTTTCACCCCAGCTTACAGAGGAAAGAACTGCTCAGCAGTGGTCGATGTGCCAGGCCCTAAGGACCTGTCCTAAGACCAGGCTTGATTCTTGCCCCAGAGTTACCCTGTGAGTCTCTCTGACTGCTCAGTTGAAAGAACATCTCGATCTCAGAGTTAACCTATCTGATTGTGCTTTTCAGAACTGGGGGTTGAGGGCACAGGGCAGCGTGTGGAATGCAGCAGACCCTTGGGAAAGCCTGTGCCCAGATGTGGCTACAGCAGCAGCCCTGGCACAAAGCCTCTGTACAAAGAAGCTTCAGGGTGCTTGCAGATGTGGCACCCCAGTGCCATTCCTGCTACTCCTTCTGGAGGTGCCCACATGCAGTAGGGCATGGGGGTGGTACCTAGAGGTACCAAGGAGCAAGTGGCTGCCACCTGTTTTTGTTTTTTTTTTTTTTTTAAACAGCTGGGGCTAGAGAGATGGCTCAGAGGTTAAGGGCACTGACTGTTCTTTCAGAGGTCCTAAGTTCAGTTCCCAGAAACCACGTGGTGCTCAAAACCATCTATAATAGGATCCAATATTCTCTTTTGGTGTGTCTGAAGACAGCTATAATGTACTCATATAAGTAAAATAAATAATTTTTTTAAAAAGCCAAACAAAAATTTTTGTACCTCTGGGGCATTTTTGTAGCCCTGGATGGCCTAGAATGCACTATGTAGCCCAGCCTGGCCTCACTCACACTTGACTCTCCTTTCTCAATCTCCTGTGTGTTGGAACTCCAGGTGCACACCACTGAGCTGTCTTCACCCTCCCTCTCCTTCCCTCCTTTCCTGGTTTTTCTCTCTCTCCTACCTTCTCTCTCAGCCAGAGTGGTTCAGAAGCCTTGCTGGGGCCTTGCTGGGGCCTTGCTGGGGCCTTGCAGCCCTCCCCCTCACAGTTACGGGATAAGTCCCCGGCTCCATCTAGTAACTACCTGGTTCAGTGAACCCAGGAGTCACAGAGGCTAAGGAAGGCTGACTCCCCTCCACACACATACCCCCAAAAGCTGTGACCCTTGTGAAGGTTGTCTCCTCCCAACCCCAGTCCATGCTGTAAACAGTGGCTCTTTCTTCTTCCACTTAAAGCTGACTCTCGCACTGTTCTAACCATGCCCCCATTACTCCCACCCACCTTGAGGCTTTCTCGAAATAAAAGCTCATTCCGGCTCAGCTCCCTGCTCCTTGATCTAACCGGAAGTCAGTAGTTCTAACAATAAGGATTCTAACCTAAACCTGTGTGTGCATGTGTATGTGCATGTGTGCACTTGTGTGCATGCAGGCTGTGTCCTAGGAACTTAGAATCTAGGTCACATTTCTCACATCCAGGAACTTGTGTGTTTTGGACATGCTGGGGATATGCGCCAAACACACCCTGCTCTGGGCTCAGCAGAAGCAGCCTTTATGCCGTATCACCAGCAGATGATTAACGTTCCTTCCAGGCCGCTGGCACTTCTGTAAATAACTCTAGGATGAAAACATCAGGCTTGGCCATTTGTCAGGCACGAAGGGCGTTCATGGTATTGTGTAATTTTTTTTACCAGAACTTTCTAATCATTCCACGCTGTCACTCTGTATCCATCAATAGAGTAATTCCCTATCCCCTTCCCTCCCCTCCCATAGCTACTCAGTTTCCAGTCCTGTGCTATTTGCTAGCCTGTGTCTGGATGATTTTGCTTGCAGGCCCATTCGTGCTCTAGCATGGGTCGGTACTTCTCACCACAGCAACACACACCCCATTGTAGAGTGTCCTGGCTGGCTTAGTTCAAACAAGAGCAGGCAGACATCTGAAGACCTGCTCCTGGTCCTGGCTACACAGCACTGTCACGTGTTAAGTTGCATAGCCTCTTGTGGGAGCATAAAACCATTTCCCTCAGTTTTCACCTAGTGTGTCAGGGGTCTAATTTTTTTTTTAAAACATTTTTACCAACTTTATCGTCTTACTTTAAAATAGAAATTAAAAAAAAAAAATCAGGCCTGATAGTGCAGACCTGAAAGCCATTCTCTTGGGAGTTGTAGGAAGATGATAGAGAGTTCAAGGCCAGCCTGAGCAACTTAATGACAACTTGTCTCAAAATGCGTGGGTGTCAGTGCAGCTCAGTGAAGCCCTATGTGTGGCCCCTGATATTTTGCCCCAGAAAAATGCTCTTTCCATTGTGGTTTTGATACACACACTTCCTCAGTAACTGTAACTAACAATGTTAAGACTCTTCGCAGAAAGGCTTTCCTGACAAAGCTTGTGTTTCTCAGACTGTCATTGAACTCACAAGGATGATCTTGGTCTTCTGACCGTCCAGTGGATGCCGGGATCATAGGAGTATTCCATCATGCTAAACCCACTCCTGGATGTAAGGGTCATAGGAGTATTCCATCATGCTAAACTGGAGTGGGGCTGGAAACTAGGGCTTTATGAAGGCCAGGCAAACACTCTGCTGCCTGAACTGCATCCCAGCCTCTCTTCCATGCCCGAGTTTTAAAACACTTTATGCGTGTTATGTTAGACAAGTATTCGACCACAGAGCTAACACCCAAGCCCTAAAAGCCCTCTTTTCCTTTTTATTTTTTTAGATTTGAAAAAAAAATTATTGATTTGATTGATTGATTTGGGACAGAGTCTAGTATGGCCCAGGCTGACCTCAAACACATGATCTTTTTCATCACACTCTTGAGTGCTAGAATCACAGATGTCGTAATACTCAACACTAGGTTTTAATTTACCACATTGTTTTAATTATTGTAGCTTTGTAGTTAGTTTTGTTTGTTTGTTTGTTTGTTTATTTATTGAAACAGGGTTTCTCTGTATAGCCCTGGCTGTCCTGGAACTCACTTTGTAGACCAGGCTGGCCTCGAACTCAGAAATCCGCCTCTGCCTCCCCAGTGCTGGGATTAAAGGCGTGTGCCACCATGCCTGGCTGTGTAGTTAGTTTTAAATAAGGAAAGTAAGTTCTTCACCTCTGTACTTCAAGATTAATTTGCTTATTTGTGCTTCCTAGAGATTCAATAAAACTTAACATGGATTTCTCTACTGGGTAGTGCTGAGAATCTTAACAGCATAGTATTAACAATGTTATCAACCGCAAGTCTTCCATTCCGTCTCGTTTACTGACATGTCTCCATTTTTATACTCTCTTGATCAACTAAGATCAACTAAATGTGAGATCTGCAGAGCCCAGCCCCTGCCTAGAACTCCTACAGAGTTGATTCCAGGAGCCTGCAGAATAGGGCTCAGAGCTGTGGTCCATACAGACTCCAGATGAGAGGAGGCGCTGGCTTCTTAATAGAGTTCTGAGGTAGCCAGGCGTGGTGGTGCACGCCTTTAATCCCAGCACTTGGGAAGCAGAGGCAGGCGGATTTCTGAGTTCAAGGCCAGCCTGGTCTACAAAGTGAGTTCCAGGACAGCCAGGGCTACACAGAAAAACCCTGTCTCGAAAAACAAAACAAAACAAAAAAAAACAAAAACAAAAACAAAATAGAGTTCTGAGGCTCTGGAGCTATCCCAGCACTGTCTCCATTTCCTCACTTGCACAATCTTTTCTGAGTTTTGAGAAACAGGCTGCAGTGTGGCCCATCAGCCTCAGTATTGGGCTTACTGTGTGCATTACCACAAATGGCTTTCCCACTTGCAAATTTCTTTTGTTCTGCAAAAACCCTAGGAAGTAATGACTGCTGGAGTTTGGCAGTTGCCCCTGAGTTGCTCCGTTTCCCACGGCCAGGTGGGCATGGCTCCACCCACTCCTCACAGTGCACACAACGCAGAGGAGGGCAACTTTCAACTGAGTGGAAGAGCCTTGCACTCTGGGGATCCCCACAAGGAAGGAGATGAGTCTTTTGGAAGGCAGTGGGGGCTGTATTAGGGTTCACTAGAGGAATAAAACTGACAAAATATCTATATATTAAATATTGTATAGATAGATAAAGGTTTTTTAAGACAGGGTTTCTATGTGTAGCTCTGGCTCTCCTAGAACTCACTCTGTAGACCAGGCTAACCTTGAACTCAGAGTTACACCTGCCTCTGCCTCATGGGGATTAAAGGATGAAACCACTGCCTGGTTTAAATATGTGTATGTACATACATACATACATACATACATACATACTTAGGCTGACCTCAAACTGTTGATTGTACTGACAATGTTATGTAAGCTTCTAAGCTACCTCTCTAGCTGAATTTTGGATGGATGGGTGGATGGATGGATGGATAGACAATATAGCTCATTGACTCATACTCCAATGCTACTTCTAGTATAATAATGGATAGCATAAACTAAGACACCCAAGCACGTGTTAGGAAAACTGAGCCACAGAATGGAGAAAAATGAGGCCGGCATCAGATAGTCCCATAATGCCCAGAATCCCAGCCTTCAGCCTTTCAGGCAGACTCTGGCCCCTGTCCCACTTTGCTGGGCCCACTCTTGGCCTTCTCTGGTAAGCTGCACATAGCCACAAGGACCATTGTCCTCCTGGGTAGTTTCCCGTAGGCTTACATGTGTGCTCTGTAACTGACTGCTGGTGTGTGATCGTGGGAAGCAATGGACTGAGCAAAGCAACTCTCTCCTGCTTCTTCCAAAGTACATATGACATCAGGTTCCCTGATTGGGAGTTATATCCACACTCTCCGAGACTGGGAGTGTGCTGGAATATCTGGACCTTGGTCATTTCTAGGTCAGTTTCTGTCAAAAATTGACCAAAAGACAAATTGAGTTCCTCAGAATTTCATGCAGTTTCCATGTCTGCTCAGCCCAGTAAGAGGCGGAGTCCAGGCCCTTCTCAGAGTAGATCATGAGGGTAAGAGCTAGATGTGAGATCACTTGTGTATAAAGGCCTAGGATGTGTGCAGAGCGACCACGTGAGCACTCTGCCTTTTGAAATAGGTGACACGAATGTGTGGGCTGTGGAGCCTCAGCTTTGAGGTCTCTTTCTCTCCCGAAACTGTCCTCAAGCAGCCCTCACACCTAGGGCTCCTCTAAAGACTCTTCCATAAGCCCTTCCAGCCTAAATCAGCACTCTACCCTGGAAGGAACTGTAAGTGGCCACAGTCTTTGGTGGAAGCTTCCCTCGTTCCTCTTTCTTGTGTCTTTTTAGGTTCTCACAAGCCTTTGCTGTGAACTTAGTGAACCCAGTGTCAGCTGTGGGGGATGCTGGTGACCTGCATCTATTAGATCCTGGGCTATGCTCCCCAGCTCTTGCTTACCAGAAGGAGTGTGTGTGTGTGTGTGTGTGTGTGTGTGTGTGTGTGTGTGTGAGTGAGCATAGTCACTCACGCTTACCTTGTACTGGGGACAGAACTCAGGGCCTTATGTGTGCTAGATAAACACTACACTACCAAGCTCACCCAGCCCTGTGGTTTTAGATCTGCAATCTGAAGCTATTCCCTACTTCAATGGAGAGATCCCAGTGTCTCATTTAGTTCCTCTGTGAGTCTTCACCCAAGTCTGGTAAATCAGTCAGTGGAAGGGTTAGTGGCAAGAGGAGAGCTCATATGTTTTATTAAATTTGCATAGCCCTGGAGATTTACACAAGGAGATGTGCCCCAGCGAAATGACCAAAGCACTGGGCATGGTAGTACGTGCCTATAATCCCAGCCCTCAGGAAGATTAGGAGTTCAAGACTAGCCTGGGCTGTATAGCCTGGCTGAAGAAAACGGGTTGATCAGTGGAAGTCAGTGGTAGAGTGCTTACCTTGTTCACATAAAGTTCCATCCACAACCAAAAGAAAATGAAGTACACAGGGCCACAGCTTTCCCACTTCCTGAGGCAAAGAGTGATAATTTTATAGGGGAAAAAGGACATAGATCTCTGGACTAGGCTGGTGAATTCTAGGGATGTCACTTGGTAATCAGTGTGGGCTGTGAAGCCAGCTGGGAAGTGAGGGTCACTCCAAAGAGGTTATTTATTCAGGTCTCCAGCCCCATTAACAGTCTCTGCTTGACGAAGGCAATTTTTCCATCTCGGTACTAGAGAACTCCTGCCCTGCCCCAAGAAATCTTCACATTCTGCAAGTCTAGGAACAAACAGGTCACATGGCCCATCCTGTACCCACAGTTCCTCTTTCTGCTAGAAACAGTCGGAACGCTGGCTCAGTGCAAAATGACACCACCTTCATGGAGAAAGTACTCGGGGTTTGGGACCATGCCTCACGGTCCTCTACACGGGACCCCAGGAGGCACATGTGTGCCTACTCTGCAGCCACAGGCCAGTGAGCAGGGTGGCTTCACCCAGCGAGGCACTGACCCATGTTCATGTAGTTTCTGAACCTTGGGCCTCCTTGGCACAAGGGACCAATTAAGCGAGCCAAGAACAGGTGGGTAGGCAGAAAGGGCACTTGACACACAGCCTGTCTACCCTGTCCTTGCCCTGCAGATGCTGTTGGCTGCTGTCTTGTTGGGTCTCCTGTTGCTGGCCTTCCTCCTGCTCCTGCGACACCTGGGCTGGGGCTTGATGGTTATTTGCTGGTTTGAGTTCGTGCAGCAGCCAGTCTACAACCTGCTCATGGGTGGCACAAAGGAGCAGCGCATCCTGCGCCACGTGAAGCAACACGCAAAGCCTGGAGACCCCCAGAGCGTCCTGGAGGCCATTGACACCTACTGCTCACAGAAGGAGTGGGCCATGAACGTGGGTGACGCAAAAGGTACATGGCCTAGCAGCATGTAGACGACAGCCTGAAGTGTGTATGGCAGTGCTTGTAGGAGAGCCTGTTAGAGGGAGAGAGAATCATGGATCATGCTTCTGTCTAGCCCCTCTGGATACCTAATCATTTACACTGGAAAAGGCCAGGTAGGTGGGTGAAAGTCCAGTGAACTCTCCAAGGGTATGTGCACTGGGGTCCTCTGGGCTATCAGAAGGCAAAAGGCCTTTCTCAGCAGCTCAGGAGCATGAGAGGAGTATGTGTTGCTGGTCCGGAGAGGGGTAAGGCCAGAGTTGGGGATGGTTTCCCTCCCTCTACCTGTACTTATGTCCTACTCACCACCCCCAGGCCAAATCATGGATGCAGTGATTCGGGAGTACAGCCCCTCGCTGGTGCTGGAGCTAGGAGCTTATTGTGGCTACTCAGCTGTGCGAATGGCCCGCCTGCTGCCACCCGGAGCCAGGCTTCTCACCATGGAGATGAACCCTGACTACGCTGCCATCACCCAGCAAATGCTGGACTTTGCAGGCCTACAGGACAAAGTAGGGCCCAGTGTGGCAGCTGAGGGGTGAATGGGGTGGGGGTGGGGATCTGGGCAGGCAGTGGGGGAGGATGAGATCCTTGGTCAGCCACTAAGCCTTACCTGCCATATCTGACCCTGGAGTCAAGGAAGGAACCCCAGCAAGCTAGGCACATGGTCTTACTGGCCTATCCTGTAAAGCAAGCAACAGCCAGGGCTGCCAGGGAGACTCAGTGCAGATTCCTCTCCAAAGCCCCAAAGAGATGCAGACACAGGTGGGGGGTGGGGGGGTCCAGGCAAGCTCCTGCATGTCACAGTGGGCACAGTACTGACAGAGCATTGTTCCAGGTTACCATCCTCATCGGGGCATCCCAGGACCTTATCCCCCAGCTGAAGAAGAAGTATGATGTGGACACATTAGACATGGTCTTTCTTGACCACTGGAAAGACCGCTACCTTCCAGACACACTTCTCCTGGAGGTGAGCTGAACTACCGCTGCTCAGCAAGATGGCCTCTGTGCTGTTACTGCTGGGGTCACTGAGCCTTGGCCTCTTGAAGAGCCCTGCTAAGGGTGGCCCAAGGGCATATACGGGCCCAGGGACAGTCTGAGTTCTGTGGGCTGTAGAGACCCTGTGGTGGGTGGAGATGAAAGGAAGAGGTAGGAATGCCAAGCCAGGGACTCCCTGCACTGCAAGCAGGGTATTGTAGGGAGTGGGTCGGGCACCAGAGACCAGAATACTTGGGCCCGAAGGACCCAGAACTGAGTACCCAAGGGAGCATGTCTACTCTCCCTAGGCCTTTTCAGCCCTCAGCACTGCTCAGCCACCTTCACCTAGCAGGACCCCAGCTCTGACTGGGGCAGTTATCCCTACTCCCAAGTGACTAGAGTATAAGGGGACATTACCTTGTCCTGCTCTGGTGGCCTGCAAAGAGACATGGAGGGCTCCTTGGCCCTCACTGGGTCTCCTCACAGCCTTTCGCAGCCAATGGGGCTGTCTATGTGGTGTTTACCAGCCAGTTGTCTCAAGAACTGTATACCCTGTCATATACAGTGGGGTCCTGAATGTGGGAGGATCAGGCAGTAAGCCCAGGAGCAGGACAGGGTCTCTGTGGCTTGGGCAGGATTCAGATGGCTCTGGTGCATGTAAGAACACAAAGGAAAATTCAGGCATGAGCTCACAAGGGTCAGAGGCAGGAATAGCCCAGGGCCAGGAAATTGTACCGGAGAATCTGTTTTTACCAAGAGGGCAGGCGAAAAGGAGACCAGCAGGCCAGGTCAACCACGGGAAGCTGGCTCAGACAGGGTCCTGTTCCTGGCAGACACTGAACATCATGTTGCCTACTGAGAACAGAGAACAGGCAGGCTCTACCTGTACAGGAGAGTCAAGTACAGGGAATTGGGTTTCTGCACTTTCTGTGTATGATAATTGAAGAGGCCTGCTTTTAGAAAAGAAGCAAATATTGCTGCTCAGTAACTAGGAAACTAACGGTTTTCAGTGCTGCTGCTCAAAGCTGGCAATTAGCTCCAGAAGAGAGGCATACATTGGAAATGGGTACACTCATTTTTCCCCTTTTCAATGTATGACTGTAGGGATTTGAACCCAAAGGAAAAACCTTTAAGAATAGTGATCATAAACTAAAACTACTTGTACCCAGGTTTATTGTTGCACATGGACAATCTCAGGACTTTGTTGGAGGCCAGCCTAGGTTACACAGTAAGACATTGTCTCACAAAGCAAGCATCTTCTCTTACCTATAGCAGCATCCTGTACTCTGTCTCCTTAGCATAGAGGCCCCAGCACTCAGACACAGATGCAGTCTTACCTGGAATTCCCTGGGTGGCCTGAGAATTCTTTCAGGAGGCTCTTGGTACCTGAATACTGGTGGGACAGAGGCTGGCCCCAGACAAGGCATGTTTCCTGAAGTGCAGCATGGGTCCCCAGCACCCCAAAAGTGCATACCTTCCTGTCATGAAATCAGAAGTTTGCTGTCTCAATGTCCCACTGACAGTCAACATGGAACTCCTGATGTTTCCAAGTCCCTGGCTAAGCCTCAGCTGACATACTTCCCAGAGACAAGCATCCTACATGGATTCTCACAATCACAGGTTCTGGACACACTGCTCCAAGGGCCCAGGAACGACTCTCTCCTGCTCAGAGCCTAGCACCTAGTGTCTTCCCTGGCCCGAATAGAAAGTCCAGAGCAGATCCTCAAGGGCAGGTTTGTTGGTGAGGATGCCATATTCTTGGCATAGAGTGTTGGAGGGAAACTGGACAACCTCCAAACCTTCACTGTGTGGCCCACATGCTCCTCTAGGGCTGGGGGATGGATGCGAGGCAGAACAGGAGCTGGAAGTGGTTCCATGGGAGAGCAGTTGCCCATGGACTGCACTGGGTTTGCCAAGCATTCCTGACCCTCCCTGTCTGTCCCCTGCAGGAATGTGGCCTGCTGCGCAAGGGGACGGTGCTCCTAGCTGACAATGTCATTGTCCCGGGAACCCCTGACTTCCTGGCATATGTGAGGGGGAGCAGCAGCTTCGAGTGCACACACTACAGCTCCTACCTGGAGTACATGAAAGTGGTGGACGGCTTGGAGAAGGCAATCTACCAGGGTCCAAGCAGCCGCCCTGTGAAGTCCTGACCAACGCAGCCTGACGAGCTTCCCTCCCAGCTCCCTTCTGCACGATGACACACTCACTCTGACCCCCTCTATGCTTCTGGGGTCTGTCCTCAGGGCCTGTGGCTCTAGATTGTCATACACTGGCACATTAAAGGTAGTGAGCTCACCATGCAAACCACTACAATGACCCTGGAAAGCACCTGTGCATCAAAGGCTGCATTGAGGCCAGAGATGCAGTAGATCATAGTGCATGCCCGGCACACAAAAGCCCTCAAGGCGAATCCTCTGCACCCAAGAACAAAAAGGGAGGTTTAAAAAAAAAAAATCAAAGCAGGTGTCATCCTGATGGCCTCACTAATTGAAGAGATTTTACAAGGTTTCAGTGTGGGCTCCCTAGTGAGTTTCAGTGTGAGGCTCCTCAGCAAGAAGTCAGGAAACAACATATCCAGATACCATTTGGCTGTCACCAGTGGCAGCAAAGGCTCAGACGGTACTGTCACCAGCAACTCATAACCACATTTCATCTTAAGAAAGAGTCACAAACTTTTCAGGTATGATGGTGCATGCCTTTAATCCCAGAATCCAGGAGGCAGAGGCAGATGGATCCGAGTTCCGTGCCAGCCTGGTCTACACAGTGAGTTCCAGGACAGCCAGGGCTACATAGAAATACTTTGAAAAAAAAAAGTCATAACCTCTTTTATATTATAAAAGAAATTAAAGATCTAAATATTTGGATACAAGAAATTCACTGAGTTATTCTTTTCAGCTACCACACTGCTCTTACTTGACGCAGAACAACCTTTGTACCCATCTCTGACTAAACAGGCATGGGGCCACACTGTCCCCGATGTCTCTGGGGCAAACGGTCTCTCCAGTTCAACACTATTGAGGCATATCGGCCAGGCACCCAGATTATGAGGAAGTGCCAACCCAAGCTTAAGAGTCACCCTAACCCCCATCTCTTTCAAGAGGCTCCTCAAGGCCTCAGTAGGGGCCCATTTCCTAGACTAGACACAAAGATCAGCTCCATCTTGTCTGTTCCCACATAGGCCCATATCGGTCAGCCAGCACACGGGACCCAGGAATGACAGCAGTAGGAAGTGCCTGTGGCCAGGGGCAGAGCCCAGCCCCCATGCCCCCCCACCCCCTCCCTGCAACGGGGGACTTGAGGGAATCTTCACCAGGGGGCAGTGGTGGCTCAGCTAACGCAGGGGTGTGCCCTCTCCTGGTGAGCCAAGGCAGAAGACAGGCAGTTCTTTGCTGCTTTTTTTTTTTAATCTTTAAATTTTCTTACAAAAATTTCAATTTTTGTTGATAGTCTTATTTTGGTTTCATTTTTTTTAATGCATTTTGACAGTTTTCTTCATTTTTAAGTCACAAACAGCAGGCACTGAACAGCAGTTCCTCCACTGCTGCCGGCAGTCAGGCCCCGAGGTTACCTGAGGTTCTAGGCAGATGCAACAGCCAGGGTGGCCCCAGCCACAGGCAGCCTAGGAGGAGTATGCTGCAGATGGAAGGTGTTCCAGGAATCCAAGGACAGGGGCGCTGGTGACAAGCACAGCTTGCCCCTACCCCCAATCTGGCTGCCTCCCGTCCCTGTCTGGACTCTTGGAGCAGCCCTCCCTGTGGTCAGCCTACATGCAGGGTAGTACTCCAGCCACCCTGGGGAGCCCAAGTTCTTTTCCAAGGCCCCCTCTACTTGTCCCATTGCCTGCTCCAGGACCTCCGCTCCAGGCTTGTATTTGCTCCTCTGTGGCTGTGCATGGGGACCTCCCCCCAGCCTCCTCTCCTACCACACAGCACCATGTCAGTAAACAGCTAACTCGGACCTGGAGAGTTAGAGCAGAAGTGTAGAGAAGAGGGTAGGGTAAGGTAGGACAAGAGGCTTGGCCACCCCGCCACAGCAGAGTGGGGCTCCTGGCTCCAAGACTGGGTCTGCTCAAGATGGTGGGCCCTCTGGCCCTCTTCCAGCTACCTCGATGCGATCCCTAAGAACAAACAACTGGGCCAGGACCCTGCAAAGGGAGACAAAGACAGATGCTTTAGTCGGGAGCCCAGATAGGTAAGAGCCAGCAGAGTGTGTAGCAAGATGACTTGGGACCTCCATACAGGGCAGCTGCCTCGATAGGCCATATAGAAGCAGTAGCTGTGGAGTGAGGGATGGGCCATACCAAGACCCTTGACACCAGAACCAGTCCTGTCTTGCTGGTCCTCACAGGGCCCTGTGCTGGGGGTATTTGAGGAAATAGAGGGCCTGTCTCCCCAGGACCCTGATCTCCAGAGACTGGAACAGGGCTGTTGTCAAGTCCTGCCAGAGATCACACAGGGAGCTCAGTCATGCAGCAAGCAGAGATGAACAAGGAGCCCTCGTCCAAGGATGGGCAAACCAGAGGAAGGAACGTACCAGGCATGCAAGCTAGACCCAGGAGTCAACAGGCTGAGGCTTAGCGTCCCCCACGGCGTCCACCAGCCTGACCGAGGGCCTGCTGGGCCCAGGCGGAGGGGCCTTCCTGCCGGGATCAGGCTGCAGTGCATGGTGGGTGGGCAGACAGGAGTTAGAAGCAGAAAATAAAAGCAGGTTAACTGCAACTAAGGGTAGGCTGGGCTGGTTTATGTATACAAGGAAGGGGTGGCATGGAGAGCCTGCCAAGGCAGTACAAGGAAGCCAAGCTCTGGGGTTGGATATGGCTCACACATGGATGTACCCAGAGGCTGGTACGTGAAGCCAGGATACTGGCACACAGGTGGTAGATGCTGCCTGTTCCAGGGGACCACAGTAGACACCTTGCCCATACACATGTAAGAGAAGGGTACAAATCGGTTTACTCGGACTCTCTGGACCTATGCAGCCTGTGGCCAGGCAGAGTTGCCCCTGTCCGCTTCTTTGCGGCTGGTGCATGCAACAGACCCCTCATCGCTTAAGTCTGATTGATGATGGATATATGGGCTACTTCCTGGGCCCTGCAAGTGAGTGCCACTCCAGCCGTGTCCCCGAATCCTGATCAGACTCAGCACTATCTGGCTGTTCTCTCGAGAAGCCACCCTGGGTCCACGCTTGCTATTACTCACTCTCAATAGTTCCTTCTCAGAGGTGTCCCCTGCGGAGTCACTGCCCAGTGTCCTCCTCTCCCTCCGGTCAACTGTGGCATAACCATCTGTGGGGTGGAACAGAGCATGGAATAAATGGAGTGCTGGGGAAGTCACCATGGGGACAGGTGATCTTCCTTCAGCCCAGATACGAAAGTCCTGGGATGGGGGACTTCTAGTCTAAGTGCCAGCTCCAACCAGTCCTGAGGCCTCCAAATCAACCACCTATCTTTTATCCAATTGACATTTTATCATAGCAAGGCCTTCTCGGCATCACCCAGGATTACACCGCGAAACCAGGTGGCCCTCCCCGGTCCTCTTGCCTGCACACCGACACTCACCTGGACCAAGGGTATCCATGGGGATCATGTCCCGGGTGGTTGACTTCTCCCCATCTGCAAGGCATGAGCAGGTATCCGTGAGCAGTGTGCAACATGGGGAGGGCAGGACAGATATGCATGCCATAGGACAGTGCTCAGTGTCTTCTGTCAGGAGTCTGTCCTGTCTCCCTAACCCCACCTAACTTGTGCATTTAGCAGGTGGGAGCTACCCGTAAGCCTCAGGGTAAGTCTCATGTCCCTCCCCCCTGCTTGTGCTCACCAAGACTCTTTTCTACCAGTGGCAGTGTGCTGTCATCAAAGCCGCCAGAACTCGGTGTCCCTTTGGGACCTTTGGCAGTGCTAGCAGACTAAGGAGTCACAAAACACAAGGAAGAGGTAAGGCCCAAGAAACTCCTGCTTGAGCTCAGGCGTAGCAGGGTGAGAGAGAGAAGGCGGGGCAGCCGCACCTGGAAGCGTGCCTTCGTCCAGCCATCCCTCTGTAGGGCTCCTCGCAGCTCCTTGTAGCTCCATACGGTCTGTAGCACGTGTGATGCTGCCTTGGCCTCCCGCACTGACTGGCTGCAGCAGCAGCAGCCAGGGCTGGGGTCAGTGGCCCACCGCATCCCAGTCTCCCTCCATCCCCCAAACCCACCCAGCCCTCAGCAGGCCCTGCCCTCACCCACCTGGAGGCCACGAGTGCCACCAGGGCAGGCACACCACGGGCCTGCAGGAGGGAGCGAGCATTGTCCAGGCTGTCGGACACGATCTCATGGATGGTGTTGAGCACGGCAACCACAGTATCCTCCTCCAGGTGGGCACTGGGGTGAGCGGGAGCCTGTGCATTGCGAACATTCCGAACCAGCTCTGTCATGGCATAGCTCCCTAAGAGGCAGGGTCAGACATTAGGACATATCTCTGCCCTACCCCTGAGAGAAGGACTGGCATTCAGACAATGGGTATCACCAGACACAACCTCTGCTAGCAGGTTGAGCCTCAGGGACTGGGAAAAGACCAGCGTAGGACCAGCCCAACCACCTGGGAGGAATTTGGTCCCCTGAACTTTATCCTCCCATAGCCTGTTCCCCATACCTGCCCCATTTCACAAGCCCTGGCCTATCACAGCACATCCTCACCGATGAGGTCTTTGTTCCGCTGGTCTAGGGAGAGGTTGCGCAGCGCTATGGCCACAGCGCGCACCACCTTGTCGGTCTCAGACTGTAGCAGTTCCACCAGCACTGGCAGCCCACGCTCCTTGCGCACTGTGGCACGGATATACGTGGCCCACTGTGAGGGTGGCAGAGGGGGTGACTGCTCAGAGAGGGGGCTGCCTCACACAGCACCAACCACACTGGCACAGTGCTCAGCACCTCCTGACCCTGAGGATGTGCTGCGTCTCTTCTCCCACTGGCCCAGATGGAGCTAAGGGCTCAAGGCAGAACCGCTGAGGTATCTGGGACTCCCTCTATCCAGGTCTTGTCCTCCCTGTCAACTCACCGTCCAGTTGCCAGCACTGAGGTTTTGCAGGGCACCGGCTGCAGCTTCCAGGGTATTGAAGTTCCGGCTCTCCGTAAGGAGTGAGAGGTAGAGACGTACCACCTCTGGCTGGTACAGGAGCTCGAAGCCTAGATACAGGGTAATGGCAGCCCAGAGTCATTGTTAAACTCCTCTCCCCACCTCCAGCCCCTTCTTACTCATTGTTCCGGAGGTAGGGAGCGGGACAGATACTGAAGTCATGTTTAACATCAATTAATGTCCCCATTCAGATGAGCAAACTGATGGTGAGCCAGGGGATAAAGCAGGAAGATGAGGATATCCCTTAACCCTGGATCACCTGGACACACATCCAGGAGGAAGGTAGAGCAAGATGGACACCAGGCTACCTTCCCTGGATGTGACCAGGGCAGCACCCCTAAAGACACTGTTTACCTACCCTATCTGACCAGAGGGACCACCCTCACCAGTGAGTAGTAAATAACAAGACTGTGTAGCTGATGTCCACCTCTCGTAACAGGCATCCCTGGGCAACTATTCCAGGCTCCCCAGTGACTGAGGCCCAGCCTCAGCAGCAAGGATGGTGGCCAGCAGAAGGCCTCATGGGTAAGAGCTAAGGTGCCTTCAGGCCTGCCCCAGTTAGGGGCATCTGGGTTCTTTTGATATCCTGGGCTTGGCCGGGCCCACCAGGGCAGTCTTTCAATGGGGCTAGCCCACAGTGTACTGCACAATGTCAGTGGAGATCCAGCAGTCATAACAGACAGCAGGGGTGACTCACCCTGGACTGCAGATGTCCATTCTCACACCCTGGCCCCTGGGTCATGCCCTTTTGAAGTCACACAGCTTGGTCACTGTCACAATCTCTCCAACCCATGTACCTCTCACTTGCTGCGTGACTAGGAAAGAGCTTACCTGAAACAACCCGTACATAACTGACTGAACCCTCAGGGGTTGCCAAGCCTGGGTCATTCTCTGGGGAACCCCACTCTGATGGGTTAGTCTGTTTACATTCCTGACCCTCCCACCCCAGGCCTTCCTGGCCTACTCAATGGCACAAAGATTTGACCCCTGGCTAGGCACTGGGTCAGGCTCCCAGCTCTGCCTCTTTACCCATTCACCTTTCGCAGCCTCAGTTCGTTTAGGCAGGTCCAGTGTGTCAAAGTTCCGGTCCATCTCTGCATCCTTCTTCCCTGGAACAGAAGGGTGGTACGAGTTGAGAGGGAGGGGGAGAGTCCATGACCGGACAAGTGTGTGGCAAGAGTTAGGCACAGCCCTCTCCTGCTCAGAGCCCAAAGGGGACACTAAGACACCCGGGCAGAGATGTACTGTCCTCAGAGAAGTCAGGCTAGCCCAGGACAGTGGTGGCATTCAACAGCCTAACCATGTCCTGAGTACATAGGCCTTCCCCTCATCAGGGACATTGATGCAGGATGCCAGACCACAGCCAGCAGGGCAGTGGTGGTGCATTCCTTTAATCCCAGCACTTGGGAGGCAGAGGCAGGTAGATTTCTGAGTTCGAGGCCAGCCTGGTCTACAGAGTGAGTTCCAGGACAGCCAGGGATATACAGAGAAACCCTGTCTCGAAAAAACAAAAAAAAAAAAAAAACAACCAAACAAACAAAAAAAAAAAAACCAGAAAGAAAAAAAAAGAAAAGTTTCATCCAAGGGGAAAACTTCCCCTAGTTGGGGACCAGCCGTCAGCCGACCTATAGCAGCCAACAAGCCACTGCAGATGACCTGGTGTTCCTGCCCTGCTTACCAGTATGTACTTCTGTGCTACACATCACCCATTTCATCAGAGGGGCAGATGGTCCCCTGGTGCTGGCCACTCCTAGGCCCTGCCCACTGTTTGCTCTGTCCCAGTGCTGGCTTGGTAGCTCGTTCTGACTTTGTAAGCAGCAGCCCCTGGGCCTCCCCACCAGCCCAGGGCTACATTCCAGCCTCTGTCATGTCTATGCAGTTGTCATGGAGATGGCTGCCCTTCCAGGGGACTGGGGGGTGGGGAAGGGCCTGAAGGCTGGATGGCATCCCAGCTGCCCTACAGTTGTCATGGAAATAACTGCCTGAGCCTAGGTAACAGAGTGTTGCTCTGTTGCCCACTGCACTTGCCAGACCTGGACAGCAGAACAAACAGGGACTCACCTTGATGGAACCACTCCTCTGGGCGGCCGGAGGAAGCACAGGAGAGAGGAGATGAGCCTGAGCAGCAGAACCCTCCCATGACTCACATTCCCACCCATGGCAGGCCAAGCAAGCGACTGTGCAACCTCACTCCCGGAACACCGTGGAAGGACTCAGTACTCAGTACCCGTAAGGCACAGGGAAGTCCTATGGTCGGGACAGGTGAATGCAGAGCACCTGTCCCACTGCTACAGCTGGAGGATGCAGGGACCTGAACCTGTACCCTGCAAGTACTGAGGGCACCTGGCCAGGTGAAGGAGAGGGCTGTGTTTTGCAGGCTGCTGTGAATAGCCAGGTAATATCATTTGTGGGCCCTCAGATCCTTCCCCAGAGGAGACAAAGGTAATAGCAACCCATGACCCACAGGAAAGGGTTAAGGCTAGGCCTAGAGTCTGCACCTTTCCCACTTGCTGCACACCATGGGGACTGACTGTGTGTCTTCAGGACTCCGGTACCACTACCATGGACACGGAGAGCCTTGAGCCTTGGAAGCGGTGGGAGAGAGACACATCTCCGCCTCACCCACCCACCTTTCGCTTTCCTGCCACCAAAGCAGCTGGCATCATCCTTCCTCCGACGCTGGGAGGTTGTAGCACTGCCTGGGATCCCAGGCTCCGCCTCCTGGTACCTGTCAGCCCCTGGAACTTCCTTGTGCACGTGGTAGGACAGGTTCCGCATGATGCACACGCAGTTCTCTACTGACTGTGGAAAGAGGTGGCCTGGTTGAGCAGAAAACACTGGACAAGGGGGCTGCTGAGCGTCCTCCAGACCCTTGTGTGAAGCCATGGCTAGTTAACACCAATGGAACTGTTAGCCTACGATGGGAAGAACTGCCAGAGCGACCCTGTGTAATGTCCCTGTGCCATGTGAGGGACTGTGTGCCTTGTTCTAGATAGTTACAACCTGTTCTCATCTGTGCCATTCTGGGGTACTCCCTGTGACCCTTGGCTTCTGTTCCCGTGACCCTCAGGCTCTGAGAATTTGGAGGACAGGCTGGTCCCATCTGCCCACCCACCTTATTGTCTGTGTCTTTCCTGCCCACAGCTGACTGCAGGGCATGTAGTAGAGCGTCCACCAGCCCTTCGCACTCACGGAGTCGCCGCCGGGCCTCTGCACCATCTGAGCTCACGTTCCTGGGTGGGAGGGAGCAGGATCACCAGTGACTACCCCTACCCCCCCATTTTTGTTTCCCAGACCACTAGTCTCAGGGACTTTTATCTGCACAGTAGACCCTGCTGGATCTCAGTGCAGATGAACAGGGTAGCCTATCCCAGGCAGTCAAGCTTTAGCCTTGTATGGGGGTTGGGGGGAACAAGTCCCCCTGCTCCCAGCTGAACTGAAACAGGATAGAGATGGGCCCCAAAAGGCCAGAATCCATGATATGTAGGTAATTCTGCCCCTTTCTCCCAACAACAGTTCCCAGGACCCTGTAGGGTCACAATGGTATAAAACTGATGGACAGGCAGGACCTCGGGGATGCAGGACTCTATCTGTGGGTATGAGCAGATCTCCACTGGAAATCCCAGAGACTTAGGATGTGGCTCAGGAACGCCTAAACTTTGAACAAGCTGGGATATAAACATGGCAGCTCCTGCCACCCTACAGATAGGCCTGTGCCCCAACCCTGCCCACACCTCAGGCAGCCTGATGTGTTCTTGAAGACTGTTGTCCACTCGGCATCCCGGGGCTTTGAGTCTTCGTTAGGCTCTCGCTCCCAGCCGGAATGGGGCACGATGACCTCATGGGTCAGAGTCTGTAAGCCGTGGTCAATGATGACCATCTTCAGGGGCTCGTAGGATGACAGGTTCCAGAGTGTGCCTGTAATATGCCCCTAGTCAATACTGTTGACCATGACCCTACTGCCTCGGCCTCCCCAGGGATGACACTGACAATCTGCTTCTGCTTTCCCTCCTCATCCTCTAGCCAGCACCTGAAGCTAGCATAGTTGCTACTGGTTTTGTGGGGGGCAGGGTTGGGGTGGAGAGCAGGGATAGGAAGTTGTCCCAAAGATGGCACACAGGGCCTTTGCACATGTTAGTCAAGCATTTCCACTGAGTGACACTTAGTTCACATAAGAAACACTGAAAGCTGTAAGAGGTTCTGGGCCCTGTACAACAAGATGTATGTATAAGCCGCTCTTTTTTTTTTTTTTTTTGGTTTTTCGAGGCAGGGTTTCTCTGTATAGCCCTGGCTGTCCTGGCACTCACTTTGTAGACCAGGCTGGCCTCGAACTCAGAAATCCGCCTGCCTCTGCCTCCCGAGTGCTGGGATTAAAGGCGTGCGCCACCACGCCCGGCATAAGCCGCTCTTAGTAGGAGCTTTCAGCTAACAAGGAAATTCGCTATAGGAGAGGCATGACCAGTGATAGTTTATTCCATCCATTCCCTGTTACACCCGAGTGGGTGGACTGGCAAATGCTCCTGAGACCACAGAACCATGGACACAGTCCTGTGACTCCCAAGCTCTCCAAGGTACAAGCTCTAGGTTAGGAACCAGGGCGGCAGGGTCTGGTGCCAACAACCCCATGGTTGAGAGAGTTGGGGACCCATCCCAGCACATGGACCTGCTATACTCCTATTTCCCCAATTTCGGGCTGAGCCACGCTCACATCAGCCATGGCCAAGGCCCACTCACCAGTGACCAGCTCACGGACCTCATTGTCACGGGCAGCCCGCAGCAGGCGAACCAGGGCTGGCACGCCCCCACAGTCCCGGATGGCGGCCTTGTTGTCAGCATCCCGGCCGTAGGAGAGGTTGCGCAGTGCCCCACAGGCCCGGCGCCGCACCTCAGCCCGGGGGTGATCTAGTAATGCCACAAGCAGGGGGAGCCCACGCAGCTGCCGCACTCGTCGCTTAATACCCTCGTTCTCAAAGCAGAGGTGCTGCAGGTAGGCCGCAGCATTGGCTTTCACAGGGTCCACAGGGTGCCGCAGCATGGCCAGCACCTCTGGCAGCTCGGGGTCCCGCCAGCGTGGCTCCTTGCGGGTGCTATCCACGGAAGGTGAGCGCCGCACTACTCGGTCCAAGCTGCCCAGGCTGCCCCTCTCAGGCTGGGCTAGGGGGGCTGTTGCTGCTGGGAATGGGGGACGCTCTTCTATCAGCTCACCAGCATCGTCTGCAGTGTCTTCAAAGGCCCTGTGTGGATGAACAGATCCTGCCAACACCTTCACAGTTAGCTGCCAGCCCAGCACCCCCCCCCACACCCACACACACATCTTGTCCAGGGGTCTAGGAATTCCCTGCCAAGGGGGACTGACAGCATCCTGCATCAGCCCCAAACAGTGTGGACACCAAGAGGTCCAGCCCAGCCCAGCCAGTGCTGTTGCAAGGTCAAGGTTACAGCCCATGTCAGGAAGTTTGCTTTTTAACAGTGTTACTTAATCATGACTTAATGTCAGTGTGGCATCTGTTGGGGACAGGGCAGGACTCCCACGTCCTTTCTGTAATACCAGCTGGCTATACCAGTGAAGGGGTAGAATATTGTCTCTGTGCATGGCCACTCCAATTAGACCATCTGACAAGGACATGGTTTTGGCTCTCAGTACCTTATGAACTCTCACACCCACTTCCCAGGAAAGGGATTAAGGCTAAGAAGGCTAGGAAGGTCATATAATGTGCCCAGAGTCACATAACCAACTCTAGACTTGGGCTGTGGTCATGTTTCCATGCCACAGATCTAAATGGGAACGGCATAAAGGGCAGGATCAGGGGTCATAACAACAAGGACCAGGGCCCCTGGGGCTGAGCTGGTGTGCACGGGGAGACCAAGGCACAGAAACTTGAGAGGCCTTAAGCAGAGCCACACTGAAAACATCTGGCGCCTGGGTCTTCATGGCCAGCTGGCTGGTTATGAGAGTTATTAGCACCAGTGTCACCAGGCACGTGCCCACCATCCCAGGCCTGCTCTTGTTGCTCTCCTTGAGAAGAAATGGAGGCAATTCAAACTGAAATACAGCCTGAAGACTTTGGGAGACTGTGACTGGGGAATGGAAGAGAGAGTTCCCAAAAGAGGTGGCCACAAGTGACAGGTGCTTACCTGGCACGAAGGCCCCGCCCATACTCAGGTCTTCTCCGAGTTGCCGTGCTATAGTCAGGCTCCAGGTCGGGGCCACCCTCATCATCCGCAGCCAGGCTCCGTGTATCGTCCTCCAGGCCATATGGTTCAGCTTGGAAATGCTCAGGTAGAGAGCGGCCACTTGGTGGTCCAGATTCAGAGCCCATGGGAAAGGCTTCTCGGCGGCCAGGCAGTGTGAAACAGCCATCACCAGGTCCCGGGCCCAGGAGGCCAGTACGTGGTGGCCGTACCCCGAGCCCTCGGGACAAGCTGCCATAGCTTGGAATATCACGGGGCTCGGGGGCATCGGGAAAGCCACCTCCACTGCTGTGGTAGGCTCGGGAGAGTGTGGCTGCTGGACCACCACCACGAAGTAGGTAATGCCGGTCCAGGGGCCCGTCAGCAAAAGAGCCAAGTGGAGGGCCGCCGTCCAGCAAGGGGAGTCCATCTGGGCCCAAAGGCACCTGACGTACTGTCCTTGTGGTCACAGTCTTGACCGTCTTAGTGACCTGATGGACAAGAAAGTAGCAAATGGGTTTGGTGGCTCTAGAGACCAAGATCAGTGCCAGGGTGGCTTCAATTCCCCATCCAAACAAGTGGTTCTTGGGGGCCAGCTCGCACGCCTGTTCCACAGAGGGACAGCTATGCTTACCCAAGCTATTCTCTTGTTGCCTGGGTCCAGCCATACCTTAGTCTCAGTCCGCCGGGTTGTACCATCTTCTGATGTGACGATGGATACGTGAGAGGTGGGGGTGCCAGGGTCTTCCTCCACCGTCACTGTCTCCTCCAGTACCTCGGGTGCCTCTGGCATCGTGGCCAGCGATGCCTGGCTACCCGGGCTCTGCTCCTAGAGAGAGAAGGGTGTCAGAGGTCAGTATCCGTATACAACTCACTCTGCCTTGTATGCCTGCTGACCAGGGGTTATCAGTTCCTCAGACTCGGGCTGAGGTACAAGGCAAGTCCATCTGGACCTAAAGGCACCTGGCAGGCTGTCCTTCTGGACAAGAAAATAGTATATGGGCTTGTTGGCTCTAGAGACGGAGACAGTGCCCTAAGCCAGGGTGGTCTGAGTTCTCCTGGGTCCAAGGTGGTCTCCCTGAGCTTCATGGTTCTGCCACAGGCTTTTCTAGGCACAAAGGGGGAACCAAGAAGGTCCTGTGGTGGATTCAGTAGACATCACTTACGTCCTCATGTTGACCTTCCTCCCCACCCTACTCCACAAACCGAATGGCCAAGTCCTACTAGAGTCAGTTTCTGCACAGTTTCCACAATCCTGTACAGAGCAGCCAGGAGTCCTCACAGGTCTGAGATACCCACCTCCTAGAGTCAACAGGCACCCACAGTGCTAAGATATCCTTGCTCCTTCTGGCCCAGAGGCTCTTGGGACATGGAGACCATGTATCATATTCAACAGTAGATATATGGATGCCTACTTACCGCCTCCTCACTACCACTCTGCAGAGAGGCATGGCTGGGGAATGGTAGGCAAGATAGTTATGGACTGAGGCCCACTGGTGTATTAGTCAGACTAGCCAGTGTGGAAGCCAACTCCAAGGAGACAGGCCAGTTCCTGCTGTGCAGAGTGGCACATGGGTCTGAGAGAGCTAGTCTGTTCTGGGTCCAGGGCCTTATCCTGTCAACATCTCAGGGTTGGCATCTGGCCTGAATTGGGCTTGGAACTCAAGCTACAGTGGGCGGGTTAGAGGGACACATTCCTTTGTAACCATGGTTAGGTCAGCAGTAGGCTGTGCCTCCCCACCCAAGGCCCAGGGAGGCCTAAGTAATTCATACTACACCTCCTCAGCTACAGAGCCACAATGCCCTTCCCTGGCCTGGGCGCTGTGCTACGCAGGGAGCCAGGCTGCCCTCATGACAGGCCTTCCTGTAGAGATCATGGGGACAGTAAGCCTTCTCAGGCTAGCTCCTGTACTGGGGGGGGAGCACCTGGCCCCTGACTGAGCAAGTGTATGAATACAAGTTTGTCACCAGCATAGCATCTAGGACATCTCCTGGCCTCTGGTAACATGGGACGGTGGAAGCACAGAGCACACCTCTCCCTCTCTCAAGGCCTTTGGAGACTTAAGAGATGACTTTATAACTGAGGCCTGGATGGAGAAGAGGCTTGCCAGAACCACACAGGTCCTAGCAGAGAGATTTCAGGAATGTGTCTAACAAGGAAACTTTGGTGAGCTTTGCCGCACCTCTCCGGGACGGGCTTTGGAGGTCCCTTTCCTAGCCTACGAATGAGATGGAATGTCTGGGACCTGTCCAGGGAGAGGAGACCCTGTTCCCTGGGAAAGAGAAATATATGAGGCACAATGTAGGGACAACTGGAAAGATGCCAGACTGGGTGACCTGGGCACTTTTCCAAGGACACTGACACTGTGCTGAGGTCTGGGCCGCTGCTCCATCTCCATTTGGGGCCTGAGTGTCAAGCCGCAGCTCTCACTGCTGGACTCTCCGAAGCTCAACAGGGTTTTTTTTTTTGTTTTTTTTTTGGGGGGGGGGGGGGGGGGGGGGGGGGGTAGGGGATGGGGAGGGGAACTAGGAGCAGCATTCCTAGCTACGAAGGAGGGGGAGGAGCAAGGCAGGGGACAAGTTGCTTAGGACATTCTGCCAGGGGACAGGGCCCCTTTGTAGATTTGCATGCATCTACATACATTAAACATTCAGAGAAGAACCCCGCCCTACTCCCTACAAAGGTGGTAAAGCAAAGGATCTAGGCCATTGTGAATAACAGACCCTGGGCTGTGCTGAACATGTGACACACAGAAAGGCCGTAGCAAAGGTTGGCCACCTACGGTAGTCACCCACTAATGTATGGGCTGAGAGATCCTGCGTTTCTGAGTCTCTGCTAGCAGATGACCTCAGGAAGCTAAAAGCAGTCAATGACCTCACTCAGGCAGACAGGAGTGTAAGTCAGTCATGTTCCTGGGAAAGTCAGGCCAGCTACACATGCCTGAGCATACACACAGAGAGGGATCTAGACTCAGAAAGACAGATGTCTCTAACCCCTCAAACAGGGGCACATACACATACATGAGTTCCCAATCAGGAGCACAGGCACAAGTGCATCGATTTATTTATGAGATCTGACAGTACCCCAAGTGCATTATGTCCCCTGTTCTCAAACATACCCTATCTCCCATCCACCTGTCTGGACCTTTATTGGCACTGGCTCTTATGCGTGCTCCCAGCACACAGGGAAGTAGCCATGGACACCCCTATCCACTCTTGGGTTCTCAGTGCTTGTATAGATGGGAAAAGTGGGGCCTTTGATAGTAAGAAGCACAAGGCCATCCTGGAACCCAGCTTCTGGAATTTCTTTGTGGTGGGTCTGTAAAATGGTGGTCTAAACCAGTAATTGATATTCAATAGCGAGGGCTGGTGGAGTGTCTCCATGCTTCACAACCCACCTACCAGCCTATCTATTCCCCATACTTGTAGCCCAGCCTGATAGCTGATTCTGGGTTACTGCACTCTGTACCAGACATTGGCACCTTTGTGACTACACTGTCACAGCCCTGTGCAGCTGTCACCTCCTCGGCTCCAGCCTCATCCTTTCTCTATAAGAAGCCATTTCCATCCTCCACACTTCGGAGCTACTAGGCCTATACAGGAGAGGGGCTGCTGTGCAGTCCTGGGGTTTGCTAGGACCCACCCAGCTACCCTGCTCCCTAGAGGAGCCCCACAAGTATAGTGCTGAACACAAACCTGTAGGGACTCAGCTTCCTCATGCCGAGAGGAAAGACACCAGAAACTCATCCCATCCATAGGTCCAATGGCAGGACCATGGGGAGAAAACCAAGATATGTCAGGATACAAGAGCTCATTCACTTTATGCATAAGCATCTACAGTCTTTATCATGCAGAACAGACCACAGGCCTTCGTGCCCCACCCTATGCAGTTCTTGCTGGCATACATCAACCACAAAGTGAAGTCAGATGCACACCTGGAGCCCACACCTCTGGGGACAGGTCTCCAGAGGGCACAAGGTGGCTACTAGCGAATGGATGGAGTTCTGAACTCCAGCATGGCCCTCCTAGGCAGAGTGTAGGACAAATCAGCCTGTCATCTCCTACCAGGCAGGCCCCTGGTCACCACAAAATACCACCTCCTTTATGTCCAGTCTGCACAACCCTTCCATAGCCCACAGGAGCAGTAAGCCTGCCAGGGTGTGGCCCCAGACAGTGGCTAAAAGGCCAAGAGTCGTTTGGTGGGCTGAAGAAGCTGGGGAGGGGACCAAGTGTCACCAAGCTTCCCTTAAGCCTGAACCCCAGTCACACACTAACCACAAATCCATGACTTTCTGACTGGGCAATCGGTGACTGAAGTTATGGACCACATTGGGTGTGTGGCAGACCTCCCTCCTAGCACCAGGTGTCTTTTAGGCAGTCCCTGCTCCACACAGCTTCAGTTTCACTGCTTATCAAACCCCACTCCCTCTGAACATGGTACATGTAGCACCTGCTCTTCACCAGTACTGGAACACATACAGCCTGGAAGCCCGGTAGACCCCTCTCGCCACCACACGTGGGCGGTACCGGGCTCTGCTCCTCCCTTGCCCTCCCCTCACGTGCAATGCCGCGGCAGAAAGGGTTTCCATTAAATCTCGAGAAGCTGCTCCACTGGTCCCTAGAGTGTTGTCGGAAGCGAGCAGAAGGGGAATGGAGGGGAGCCGAGAGAGCCCCCAGGGAGCAAGAGGCCTCGGCCAGTTTTTCCTTCATCGGGAGGGCATGGCTCTGTTTGGGGAGGGGCCACTAAGAAGGCCCTGTGCCCCGCCTTTCCCCCCTCCCCCGCCACCTGTCCCACAGGCGGAGGGGTGTACCCTTCCCAGGTCACCCTCGATTCGAGTGCGGGGTCGCCCGGCTTGCTCCCCAACGCGGGGCTCCAGCCTCTAAGGTACTGAAGCGCATGGTGTTCGCACACGCCCCCTCCGCGCAGGGCAGCTGGCTCACTCCCGCCACCGCCACCGCTCCTGCCCTGGGGGTCAGTGCAGCCCGCTACAGAGCAGACAATAGCTGCGGAGGGCTGGCTGCTCGCCGAAACAAAAGCGGGTCTTCTCGGGTAGGCCAGGGCCTCAGGACACCGCCCCCGACCCCCGCGGGACCGAGTTCTTTCCAACCTGTCTGAGTTCGGCCGGCATCGGACTGAGGCTGGGAAGCTGCAAGCCGGCGGGGGCGGCAGTTGGACCGCACTCCGCGGGCGCTTCGGCCGCTCCGGCTCTACTGACTCCCTCCAGTACAGGCGGACCTGGCAGCGGCCAAGACCAGCAGCCAATCGGGAGGGGCGCGCCCAGGCGGGGCGGGCAAAGCTCCGCCCCCCACAGGCCGGGGCGGGACTCTGCAGCTAGGCCTGACGGGCTGCCAGCCCCAGGTCTTGTCTTCTAGCATCACGCCCTAGGGTTGGCAACCCTATCCCCAACCCACACACGTACCAAGAGACTTGGGCAATCGTTCCTACTCAAGTCTCAATCTATCCCCAGTGAACGTATATATGCCTATCCACCTCTACAATTGTGTAAACTGAGGTCCCACAGAGTAGACCTGACCCAAGCTACTTCTCCTGTGAGTCATTTTGCTCTAAGACATAGTTCTGGTATGGTCAAGCTACAAGATCCTCACTCCACATGGGTCTCCAAGGAAAGGTCACCGCAGAGCTTAGTGGGGGCTTTACTGCTATGTCTTGGGTTCCCCATCAAGACACAAGTCTGTATAGTCTCACCATTTGAAGGCCGTTACAGTGTATCAAACAGTGGGACAAAAGCCAAGTCTGGATTGCCCTAGGCTAGAAAGTCTCAGGAATGGGGCTCTTGTCAGAAGCCCTGGAAACAGAACTGGCATTATACCCTGTCCTCGATGCCCTGAGTCTACTAGGAAATAACAGATAGGCTGTGGAGATGGAGCCAGCAAGATGTATCTTGCTCCACCCTAAGCCTTCCAGCAGCCACACCTGGGGAGTTTGACTGCTGGAGAAAAACAAGGACAGGGAGGGGTGAGGCCGAGACTACGGCCACACCACAGAGCACACTAATGACTCCCGCATATGAAGATAGGACTTGAGAGAGGAGAACTGAGCCCAGCCCAGGGAAGCCCAGTGGGTACTCCAAGTACTCCAAGGAAGGGGCCCAAGATTGGTTCTCTGCCTCATTTCTGCTACTTCCTGCCCCGATGTGAAAAGTCAAAGCTGCCCTGAGGCCCCACCTTGCCTCCACGACGTTCCACCAGCAGAGGCTGCACAGCCAGCATGCTCAAGTACACTCGAGCATGCTAAGGGCCCACTGGTCTCAGAATGACCTCCTTCATCCTTCATTCATAGCCAGCCTGGTCAGTTAACAGAACACAGTTTTGAGGGAATGCAAGACCAGATTTTCCAACAGCTAGCGCCCCAGCCACTTGGCTGAGCTGGAGGCAGGTCTGGTAACCTGACTGAGCAGGTCATAGTAGTATGTTCCCCTCCATCCAAGGTGAGTGTCTTCATCCTGTTAGAAGATGAAGGGCAGGCAGCCAGGACCCAGTGAACAAGTCTGCTGTAACCTTTGACCCTAGCTCCCAGGATGCAGGCCACAGCTACCTGCTTTGCAACCACCCTAAGCTCTCAACTACCTATGATGACCCTGTGCCTCAGAGGTAGGTTCCAGGACAGCTCTTGTTGAGATTAATATACAAAGATTCAACACCGAGGCAATGGTCTGGCCGCCCTGAGCCTCCCCATGTCCCCATTAGCCTATCAGATCTGGCTAGAACCTAGAAAGCCAAGAGTGAGATGTGAGAGCCGGTAAGGAGAAGACACAGCCTGAGGTCACACAGCTCCAGACTATGGGAGTATCTTCCTGCCAGGACACTGACCCCGAGGGTGCCTTGTCTTCCAGTACTGCTTGTCAATGAGATGGAGAACAGAGCCTCTTCTATCCTTGGAGGACTGTACTGAGTGTCTCGGTGCCCGAGGAACAGCCTCAGGGGCAGTGACCACCACTGACCCATGTGGCCCAGCTGAGCTGTTCTATTTCCTTTAGAAGGCTAGGGAAGGTTAGCCATACAGAACGCACAAGCTAGGGCCTCCTGCGTGCTAGACACACACTATTAGACTACAACCCTCAAGGCTTACAGGAAAGACCTAGGGTCTGGATTTTGACTCAGCAAGCGCCTCATGGGTGTGGCCCATTCTTCCAGGCCTACTATTCCCCTCAGTCCTAATTCACCCGTGCTGCCTTTCAGAAAACATTCGGTACCACACAGTTGAAAAAAGGGCTCTTCAGCCAGGTGTCATGGGGCATGCCATCAGTCCCAGCAGGCAGAAAGCACAGCCAGACAGATTTCTTGTGAGTTTGAGGCCAACCAAGGGCTACACAGTAAGACCTTGCCTCAAGGAGAGAAGAGGGAGGGGTGAAGAACAGGAAGAGAGGAGGAAAACATGACTCCCTACTGGGCTTGGATCTTCTGGAAATGTGGAGATCTTTGGTTCTGACTGTGTTTTAGGTAAGTAGATGTGAGTAGATATAGCAACCCTAATGTGTGAGCCATCAGACAAGGACCGCTGGGGGCAGTCCCAACCTGTCCCCCTGAGCTTCGCACAGGCAGCTTGTCTATGAGTCTCACCTGCCTAGCTCCTCCCTCCCTCTCTGGCTGAAACAAGCCAGGGTTTCTCCAGTCTCTACCATGTACATGTTAGGCATAGCTCCCTAGGATGGAGGTCCAGGAGGACCAGAAAAGGGCTGAGATTGAGGATGCTAGCATGAAATGGGCTGCTGCCAAGTGTAAGAGTGCAGGAGCTGAGCATCCCAAGTCATTCCCTGAGAAGCTCAGGGGACAAGAGCTGGGCAAGCATCTGTTCTGGGTGGTAAGGAGTAGTCTCCCCTTCCTGCCAGTAACTGGGCGAACTTCAGGCATAAAGGAAACCTTGATAGTCATAGTAGACCCCAACCTCTGGATTTCCTCATTCTGGGACCTCCCTGAGTCATAAAGGTGTAGGGGAGGGCTAAGACACTCCCACTTGTGCATCCTCCGGTCCTGGTTACAGAACAGAGCTTCCTGAGTGGGGCCTGCATGCAGTCCGAGAGCAATGGACAATGGAGAAACTGATGCTAGGTCACAGAGATGTAGGCAGATGGTGGGATCCCACCTGGTTGGACTAAACTCTTAAAAAAACTGCCCCAGGGGCTGGTGAGATGGCTCAGCAGGTAAGAGCACCCGACTGCTCTTCAGAAGGTGATAAGTTCAAATCCCAGCATCCACATGGTGGCTCACAACCATCCGTAATGAGATCTGGCGCCCTCTTCTGGAGTGTCTGAAGACAGCTACAGTGTACTTACATATAATAAATAAAATAAAATCTTTAAAAAAAAAAAACTGCCCCAAACAGATCCAATCCAGCTACCTGGACCCTGAGGGCTCACACAATGGAGGGACCGAGATTCTAAGGGTCAGGCATGTCCTGTTCTTTTCTTCATACTGTGCCTGGCATAGACAAATGGGGCTTCTGGCCCATTGGGATCTACTTTCCTTTCCATCCCACCAGGCCCCAGCAGACCTACAAGCCACTTCACGCTAGCTGCAATCCACCAAGACTTCAACTGTTTGCCTACCTGGCTGTCTTTACCCTGCCCCAGACTATTACCTGCAGAACCAGCTGCTGCCAGGCCATTGGCAGGGGCTGCCCACTGCTCACGATACCACCACTGCTCATGCCAGGCTGCTGGGCACGCTCCAGCTGCAGGGCAACATGGCGCCGTTCTTGTTCTAGTGCCCGTGTCAGCCGCTCGAAACGGGCCTCCTGTTCCTTCACCGAGGCCAGAATGCTGGCGGCCGAATGCACGTTGCAGTCCTCCATGACCAGGGTGCCAGCAGCCTGCAGGCAAAACAGAACAAGCTCAGGGTAGGGTGGAGCATCAACCTGGTGAGGACATCCTGGGCCCCCTGCCACCCTACTCTCAGATCATAGGACTCTCTCCCAGGCCAGAGCATCCAGCTCTCTGGAGGGAAGCTGCATTGATTAAATTCTAAATTAAAAGCCATTAATCTAAGCTGGCCGGAAGCAGGCAACTCCCTCCCCATGAAGCTGGGCCTCTGACCCAGGCTCTTTGCTTCCTGCCAAGCACAGCTGAGCCATAGACATGGGGTTTCTCAGAGCCTGGAGGGTGGTGAGGGGGGTGTGATCTGATAAATACTCTCTATCTTCCCGGCTTCTGGTTGCCCCTGATTCTGCCAGCTGATTCCAGTCTCACGGGACCACCTCAATCCCCTCCAACAGAGACCCACAGAGGGTCCAGCAGCAGCCACCAAGCCAGTATGGCCAAGTCAAAGCAGCCAGCAGGCAGGGCATGAGAGGCTGGTCACCAAAGCTGGTGGGTGAGGATCACTACCTTGGAGCTCCTAGAAAGCCTGGCTGTGGACTAGGAGTTCAGCCTCCACTGGTCCACTAGGACTCCAGGAGTCACAGCCGCTCCATCTAGAGCAGGGCTCTGTTTCTGCTTCTCAAGGCTGAATAAACCTGGCTGAGGTTCTGGGAGAGCTACATTAGACTCCCCTTGCTTAAAACGGGCTTGTGCATGACAGGCCTGATCTAGAGAGAGTCCCCAAGCATCTGAGGTCCAGCCTTTAGGGAGGCGCAGGCTTGCCCACACACTCGTAGAGTGCTATTCCTTGAGCCCCAGGACCCCAGGGGATTGGAGGGAAGGGGCTTGGTGTTTGCGGTGATAAGCCAGCATTTTTCCTTGCAGCTCATTCTCTGGCTGACCAGTGTTTGTTTTTCATGAACAACAAAAATGGTCCAAGTATGCAAGGCTCAGATGCAGGCTCTTGGCGGGGTGGGGGTTGTACAAACATACGCCATACTCAGTATGTGGCCTGAAGCCCAGTGCTGCTTGGGACCTGCTCCCAGCTGGTTCCACACAAGCCCACTGAAGCAGACTGCTGGACCACTCATCCCTGCACCAATATAGTGTCTGAGCTGAGAGAAGGAAGACCCTTGCAATAGGAATATCATGCATGGACTGGGTGATACCCACAGAAGACCACTTCTGCAGCAGCACACTGGTGACACATGCAAACCCAGAGGTAAAAAGCACAGTTCCCTCAGCAAGACGGCTCGGGGACAGGAGGCCCAGTGGAAATAAGAAGTGAGTGTTGGCCCCCACAGCTGTTCACTTCCTCTGCACCTGTCACATGAATAAAACCGCCAAATGTGACCTTGCAGAACAGACCCCATGGGGTAAGGGATCCTAAAAACTAGCCATGAGGGCCGGCCAGTGGAGTAAGAGCAGCACTGGAGGAACACGGCAAGTCATACCTCGGGGTTATTCACAGGGAAGTAGACAAAACAGCCACAGAGGGTAGATATCTGCCCAGATCTATTGCTGATTAAGGCTTATTATAAATATAAAAGTTTTGTGACTTTTATCCTGGGACTAAATGATTTAAGGCCGGGTAGAAACCCCACCATTGAGATTAACTATTTACCATAACAACCCCCCCCCCAATCTGGTAAGCCTGGGCTGCCTGGAGATAGCTTCCCGGACCCAAGCCACCTCAAACATGCCACAGCTCAGGGAGCCAAAAAGATTCGCTCTGAAGGATATCCACTGGCTCTGGCTGGGGCTGGCTGGGGGCCCGGAACTCTGAGGCTGCGATGAGAAAGTAGCCAAACCGCACGTTGGCCTTTCCATTGCCCAATTCAGCTAACACGGAGCAAAATGACTGCTGAGTTTCCCAGGGAACATCCCGGACACTAGCTAGATTGTGGGGAAGCAGAGTCCTGGCAACTCCCAGAGGAGAGCAAAGAGATGTGTGCTGAGCCCCCCCCCATCTTCCCAAACTATGCATACCTGTCTACTCTTAGATGGGGTACTGATTCCAAAGTGTGGGTACCCATCTAGGCTGCTCAATGGAGGTTCACACATGAGATATGGGTGACCCAGGACCAGAACACCAAGAGACAGTGGGGGGTTTTTTGTTTGTTTTTGGATTTTTGAGAGTCTCACTTTATACCTCTAGCTAGCCTGGAACTCACTCACTACACAGACCAGACTGACCTCAAACTCCCAGAGATCTGCCTGCTCCTGCTTTCTGACTGCTGGGATTAAGGGTGTGTGCCTCCATGCCCATCTCAGGGTAGCTTTTTTTTGGACAGTAACTCAAATTGCTATTTTTATATTAAAACAATAATTGTAAAGCTGAGAGTAGTCACACATACACTCGGGAGGCAGAGGCAGAACAGATCTTTGTGAGTTTGAGGCCAGCACAGTCTGCAGAGTGAGTTCTAGGACAGCCAGAACTACACAGTGAGAGCCTGTCTTGCAAAAACCAAAACCCAAAAAAAACAACCCAAAACAGTAAATATTTGTTGTCATGGAAAGCTAAAACAAACAAACAAACAAACAACCCAAAACCATGATTTTTTTTTCAAAGATTGACAATAGAGACTTCAAAGATGCTTATCCCAGGTAGAGCTTGGGGCACAGAGCTATAGATCTAGGATAGGGGTGGACACCAATTATACATCTGCTGGATCCCTGGGATTACCTCAGGAACATCCAGGCAACTGTGATGCTGTGGGCCTTTCCACTGGCCGCTATCTGCCTGGGTAGAGCCAGTACCACTGCTCCATACAACATCCCATCCAGGCCCCAGCAACCAGCTGCACATTCCTGTTAAAATGTGTGCAATGAAACAGAATAATGAAGGCTCCCCTCCGTGTGGACGAATACCAGAAATGCCACAGAAACCCAGGAACCTAGAAGAGGGAGCTGCAAGTCAGGGCTGAGTTTAAACTTCAAAAACTCAACTGCAAAAGAACAGTGTTTGCCAGGCTTGATGGCACACAAATGCGGTCTCGGTGCTGAAGAGGCAGAGGCAGGAGGATTATCACAAATTTGAGGCAAGCCATCCTAGCCTCCATGGTTCAAGGACAGTCAGCACTGCACAGTGAAACCCTGTGTCAAGACAACAGGAAGATGGCTCATTGGGTAAAGAACTTGCTGCACATGACCTAAATGCTGGTCCCAAGAATCCACGTGAAAACCAGACAGGGTGGCACACTGTCTGTAATCCCAGCATGCCCTACAGGAGATGGGAGACAGCCAGGAGAATCTTTGGAAGCTCCAAGACTAGCTCATAGCCTGGTGTATGCAGCAGTAACTACAAGAGAGTCCATGTCTCCAACAAGATGGAAGGAAAGAACTGATGCTCAAAGTTGTCATCTGACCTCCACATGTGAACTGTGGCATATGCACACTTACACAACATTTGTATACAAGCACACAAACATGTACATAAGCACACATACATGGATGGGTGGCAGGATTTAAAAACAAAACCAAAAAAATAAAGAGTGATAGCCACAGCAAAAGCAGTGAGTGACAGCGGCAGGGTTAGAGGCCTCATTCCCGTGCCCCGTACTCTCAGACCTGACAAGGAGGCCCAGGGCAGAGACCCTGCAGAAGGTCTCTGCTGACCCAGACAACAGGGCACAAACGGAGACTAGAGAAAGTGTAAATCACAGACAGAAAGACAGAGGCAATGGGAGGGACGGGTGGGTGGTGGAGAGATGGGCAGGTGAGTGGGGATGGTAGCGTCATACAGACTGATGCAGTAACAGATGGGTGGGTGCTACATGAACGAGTAAGAGAGTGGCGGGTGGGAATGACTGTGGATGGGCAGACTGGGAGATGCACGGTGGATGAGTGAGAGGATAGATTACTGAGATATGAGAGAAGGTTGGGACATAGGAGGAGGCCGGATGGAAGGGGTACGGTGTGAGTGGGTGACAGAACGGGTATGTGCCAAGAGAATGAAGACGGCTGTGTGGGCGGGCACACAGGGTCAGCTGGAGATGGGCAGTCTGACAGGCAGGCAAATGGTTGAATGGGAGACAGGCAGATCGAAGGATGGCTGGGGGCCAGAGAGCTGAGGGGAGAATGAATGAAAATGGAGAGCTGGGTGTGGCACGGCACTCTGGAGGCAGAGGCAGCAGACCTGTTAGCTATCTTGGTCTGAGTAGAATGTTCAAGGCCATCCAGGCCTACAGAGGGAGACGCTATCTCAAAGAGGCAGGGGTGAGAGAGAACAGGAAGATGGGAATATAAATGATGGGTATAAGAATACAGGTCTCTGGACCACAGAAAGAGGACGCCTGGAGGCTGTGTACTCTGCAGCTCTACGGGGAGAGTGACAGGCACTATCGGAGGGGACTGGGATGGAGGCTGACTATCCCTGAAACCTAAAGCAGCATTTTCTGCCTTCTTGCTGACCCAGACATTCCTCCTCTGAAGGAGCACAGCCAAAGGCCTGGCCCGGAAAAACAAATTACAGAGCCGAGGTCAATTAGGGTCGAGGAATTAGAGGAATTTCTTAAGGGTCGGTGGGAGGTGAGAGGGGGCCTGGCTCCAGGCCTGAGACCTATCAGAGGCCAGGAAGACACTGGGAACAGTTTTACCTCCTACCGATCCAGACTCCACACTCTGCCCATCTCAAGCAGGAAAAGAACAGGGCACCAGGAAGTAGCCTGACAGGAGCTGCATGTGGGCCCAGAAGTGCCAGGCCCATCCTCTGCGCCTGGGAGGGCATCCTGGGAGCAGCTCTGGTCTCATGCCCTCTATTCTGCCACACAGGAAACACGCTTCCTATATAGAGATGGCCAAGCCTTGGGAGAACTCTGTCTTTATCTTGTCGTCCTCATTGAGGTCAGATGGTACCCAGAACCTTGGGAATGGCTTCTAGCCAAGCTCAAAAGGACAGGCACTGTGCCCAGACTGGGGACAAATCAGAGGAGGTCTGGAGTGTGAGGTTCACAAAACTTGTCTGCACCAAGGCCGGGAGCACAGTCTCTGGCAGGATGGACAGGGTCAAGGGTGCTGGGTTAGGAAATAGCTGTTCTCGGCCTCTCTGTAGAAGCATAGAGATGCACCAGCAGGACTTGTGAGAACGAAACATTTCTGTACATTCAAAACAAACAAACAAATACAAACACTACAGAGTGTGGTCATTCTTTAAAAGTGCCGCACTGAACAACATGTGCAGCAAGCATTTCAGGTGGCGCAACAGCAGGAGCTTCCCGTCTGCACAGTGCCTTCCGCACAACAGAGGCTGGGCAGAGTGCAGGCCACCAGCACACCTGGCGCCTCTCTACTTTGTGCCTTAATCATTTCCAAAAGACTGTGGAAGGAAGCCGCATGTAGTGGCATATCCCCGCATTCCTACCTACCCAAGAAACAGAGGTAGGAGAATCATTTAAGCCTTGGACAGTGGTTCTCAACCCTCCTAATGCTGCAACACTTTAATACGATTACTGATGTTGGGGTGACCCCAAGCAGAAAGTTATTTTCATTGCTACATCATAACTGTAATTTGACTACTGTTAAGAATCATAATGTAGGGCTGGCGAGATGGCTCAGCGAGTAAGATGACTGCTCCTCCGAAGGTCCTGAGTTCAAATCCCAGCAACCACATGGTAGCTCACAACCAACTGTAGTGAGATCTGATGCCCTTTTCTGGTGTGTTGGAAGACAGCTACAGTGTACTTATTATAATAATAAATAATTCTTTAAAAAAAGAATCATAATGTAAATATCTGATATGTAGGATATCAGACATGTGACCCCTGTGGAAGGGTCATTCAATCACTCAACTCTCAAGGAGGTCAGGTTGAAAATGGGGGNCAACCAACTGTAGTGAGATCTGATGCCCTTTTCTGGTGTGTTGGAAGACAGCTACAGTGTACTTATTATAATAATAAATAATTCTTTAAAAAAAGAATCATAATGTAAATATCTGATATGTAGGATATCAGACATGTGACCCCTGTGGAAGGGTCATTCAATCACTCAACTCTCAAGGAGGTCAGGTTGAAAATGGGGGTGGGGGAAGGCTAGGAGGTCAAGGCCAGGCTGGGCCACACAGTGAGACCCCAAATACGAATACACTGAGGCGGTAGGGGTCATAGGGGACAAAGTTACAGAACTTCAGAAGACAACTGTCCCACTGGGATTAAGTATTTCGAAACATTCAATAGTAAAGTAATATTCTTTTTTTTTTTTTTTTTTGGTTTTTCGAGACAGGGTTTCTCTTTATAGCCCTGGCTGTCCTGGAACTCACTTTGTAGACCAGGCTGGCCTCGAACTCAGAAATCCGCCTGCCTCTGCCTCCCGAGTGCTGGGATTAAAGGCGTGCGCCACCACGCCCGGCTGTAAAGTAATATTCTTTTTTTTTTTTTCCCCTTGTTCCGGTCAACCCCGCTCGCTCTGCTCGACCCTGCTCGCTCCGGCCAGCCCCACTTGCTCCCGGCCGCCCCTGTACGGCCCCCCGCTTGTTCCAGCCAGCCCCGCTCGCTCCGATCGGCTCTGCTTGCTCCGGTTTGGCCCTGCTCGTTCTGGCTGTCCCCGTTTGGCCCCACTCGCTCCGGCCCCGCTAGCTCCGGCGTCCCCGCTTGCTCCGGCCGTCCCCGTTCGGCTCCGCTCGCTCCAGCCTGGCTTGCTCCGGTTGGTCTCTCCGGTCCAAGGAATCATTTCTTATTATTCTTCATAAGTACGCTGTAGCTGACTTCAGACGCACCAGAGGAGGGCGTCAGATCTTGTTACGGGTGGTTGTAAGCCACCATGTGGTTGCTGGGATTTGAACTCATCACCTTCGGAAGAGCAGTCGGGTGCTCTAACCCGCTGAGCCATCTCACCAGCCCCTGTAAAGTAATATTCTTAATTTATTGAAGTACTCTTACATTTTTTGTCTTTTCAAGACAGAGTTTCTCTGTGTGTAGTCCTGACTATCTTGGAACTCTACCTGTAGATCAGGCTGACCTAGAATTGACAGATATCCACCTGCCTTTGCCTCCTGAGTGCTGGGATTAAAGATGTGTGCCACCACGCCTTAAGATGCTCTTACATAAAGAAACAAAACCTAACCATCTGAAAGTGGATAAAATGATGTTCATGGGTGACATGTCTGAAGACCTCAAGCTAGAGGCATGGGAATGACTTTGTACACACATAGGCACAGGAAAACTTACAAGGCCCTGCATCCTGGGGGTCACAGCTGCTGCTGGAGTTCCTCAGTTCCAGCTTTGCACATATGAGAAGCACAGTTATTATGGGTATAAACAACTCTGAGAAAGGGAGAGGCAGTCATCTTTCCAACCAGGGACTGAAGACTCCAAGTCTGCTTAGGAAGGGGGAGGGGGGGAGGGCAAAGGGGGAGAGATGCTTTGGCTGCCTAGGGAAGCAGCTGGTTTTCAGGCAGCCTGGAATCAGATACAGCCTGGAAATTAGATTTCCCACAAAAGAGGCAGACCATTCTGGCAAAGGCTCCGGTTGGGGTGGGGGTGGGGAGACACATTCTTCAGGGACTTCCGTCTCCTAGGGTATGCCCATAGTGTCCCAACAGCACGGCCTCAGAGAACGGATCTCACATGTGTAAGGGGACCCTCAGTGGGTTCTTGCCTCACAATAGTGGGGCACCTTAGGCCAAGGGTTGTCCAGGATCAAGGGAAACTGGTCAGCCCCAGAGCAAAGGGCCTTTGAGAGATCTAGGGAGATTAGAGATTATGGTAGGGGTGACCTGAGACACTGGGGGCTCTAATCAAGGACAGGATGCTACTGTGGCCAAGGAGCCGGTGGCTCAAGGTAACTCTTGAGGGCTGAAGGGCAAGTGGGCAGATCAGTATTCCAGGAGCTGTGTCCTCTTTTGTAGGAGGCCTGGGCCGGAGGAAGCTACCACTGGAGCCTGGGCTCAAGATTTCTCTGGGGGCAGACACCTGTTCTCCATTTGGTTCCCTTCAAGCTCTGTGTCCCATGAGCCTCATCTCTTCATAGGACTTAGTCATGGAAGATAGATGTCTCCCACTTGGGGCAGTCCCTGATACCCCATCTGTGTCTGACACAGACATCAGCTACAGACAACGATGCTACCTTTGCAGGCTCCGAAAGTGTCTCTAAGGAAACAAGGAGCTGTCCCCCAGGACTTCAAGTAGCTGGTTGGTGTCAACCTTGAGGGCTAAAGGCCACAAGCAGGTAGCTCCCCCAGTATGTGTCCTCTCACAGGTGTCTAATGCACCCAGACCAAAATGGAGCCATTCCCTGTTTGGTTGGAGATGTGGCTGAGCTACTAAGGGCGCTCCATGGTATGCAGAAGTCCCTCCAGGATATTCCCCCGTATGTACTCAAAGATGCTCAGTGCACTCTACCCAATTACAGAGCCTACATAAGTCACTCCATGGCATGGGGTCAGGCTGTGAAGGCATTGCTTCTACTGTCTTCTCTGATTGCTACATGCCAGTGACTTGGCATCTTACAGAGACAGGAAACAAGGTACTGAGGTCCCAGACACAAAGCCAAGCTTGCCCCCTGCATTTTAGAGTAGGTATGATGATGGAAGTACCTATAAGAGGTGACTGAGGTTCTCAGGAGTTTGGGAGGCCCACTCTTATCCCTAGCAATACTTATGGCCCCATAGGGTCCCTGTCAAGGACAGTGTCCTGCAAGATACAGGCCTCAGCTGGGCAGGTGCAACAGTCACTGTGTTGGCTGTCAGCCCTGCAGACTGTGCTGTTGGCCTGCCATGTCCTCCCCCGCCTCAGATGGTGGGACCCCTTCTGCCAGGCCCCTCTATTACCATGGCAACACTCTGGCTTCTCTAGAGGGACAGAGCCTCTTTGTGGTGACACAAAGCCCCTTTGAGGTGTGCCCCCCTGCTGTAGTCAGAGAGCCTCTGAGGGACAAAGGTGGCCCCCAGTTCAGCCTCCCGGGATACAAAGCTAAGGAGACGAGGTGGAAAAGCCCAGTGGTTAGGTACCGAGTTCTGACTACCCACAGAACAAGCCCTGGTCAGGAGGAGTTGGTTAAGGGTTGTCAGAGAGACCCCAGCACAAGCAGTAGCTGTTCTCAGAGCTTAAGGATCTTAGTCTTTTCTACGTCCTTGTGACAAAGGAGAAACTTTGCTAGGTGGTGGGAAAGGCTTTTCAAACAAGGGACTCTCATGGGACAGGAAACACCTGAACTGGCCATCAGGACAGTATTGGGCTGAAGTCCCAACAGGAACAGGGATGCTAGAAGTCCTCAGCAAACAGGCAGGTGGGGGCCATGCCGCTTCTTAGATGGAAGGAGGGGTTCACTACCATGTCCACTGTGGGGCCTAGTGATGGCCATTTTGGTTTTGCTCCAGATCCCTTTAGTTTCTATAACATCAGTTCCCCCTGCCATAAAGAAGCTCAACTTCCCTGCTTGCTCTAGAAAAAAAATAGCGTGGCCAGGAACAGCTCTGCTATGCCCACAAGCCAACATCAGGTCTGACCACAAGGGTTCCTCACTGTGGGCTGGATCATTCTAAGGTTAGAGATATAGAACCCTGAGGACAGAATAGGTCCCACACACGGTGACAGGCACCCTGTACAGACCTCCCCTGGTGTAGGAGCTGTATATTTACTCCAACATCACAGTCTAGGAGGCCAAGAGAGGGTCAGGCCACCCTAGAGCAGGCCTCAGCCCGAGATGGCTCAAACAGGGACCCCCCTCCCAGCTATCGAGGCCTGAGGGTCATGCCCACCCTGACTGCTGCTGATCAGGCACTTGGCAGTACCCTGGCATGCTGGGCGCTCTGCCCAGAGGCCCTCACCAAGTGACCTCGGTCTGACCCACAACAGCTTTGCTAACTAAGCCCCTAGTGGGGTAATGAGCTCTAGTGGAAGTTCTAGTGAGGTAGCGTGGGCTTGAGGTGGTGGTGGGGGAATCAATGCTTTTGTGGGTAAGTGTACCCAAGCCCTAGGGAGACCATTCCCAACTCTGCAGAGCCTCTGAATCAGCAAGCACCACAAGTGGCTCCGACATAGGCCCATACTGCCCTCCCCAGCCCGCTTCCCCATTGGCATTCAAGTTATCTGCTGACACTGTGGACATGAGGATGCTAAGCAGGGGCCTGCAAATCCCCTCGGTCAGCTACAGAGGCTCACACAGAACATACCGGGCTCCTCCACCAGGGATGATGGAGGCTCTGCAGAACTGTCCCAGCCTCTGAGAGACAGCAGCTGAGAAAAATGGAGTGATGCTCCCCATTCATTTCTTTTTTTTTTTTTTTGGTTTTTCGAGACAGGGTTTCTCTGTGTAGCCCTGGCTGTCCTGGAACTCACTTTGTAGACCAGGCTGGCCTCGAACTCAGAAATCCGCCTGCCTCTGCCTCCGTAGTGCTGGGATTAAAGGCGTGTGCCACCACGTCCAGCCCCATTCATTTCTTCATCAAGGAAACAACACTCAGGACAGGGAGGCTGTCCTCCCGCCATGCCCTGGCTTGGCCCATCCCATGTGTAGTGCATAAGCCGCGGTCTAATGAGTGTGCTGTGGAGAAACATGTGGCAAGTGCAGGAGGCAACCTATGGCTGGCATGTCCGGATGGGATGGTATGGCTGTAGTAGGTCTGTGCCCACCTGGCTCTGGATGGACGGAAAATCAGAGTAGGTAAGAGGATGCAGACATGCTGGCTAGCTCAAAGAGCCAGACCTGCCTTCCTAGGGACAGGTGGGACTGACTGTTGGGACAGGGGGATGTTCAAGGGGCCCTAAATCCAAGAGGTTCTAAGTGAGACATTCACACTAGCAAAGGGAACCGGTGGCTTTAGCCCATGGAGCCGTCAATCAGGAGTGCAAACACCAGCACCACCCACCCCACAGGGTCCTCTTTGACAAGAAACTGGCAGTACTCTCTCACCGACAGCCACCATGGCTATAGGAAGGGCAAACCAGGCCACAGCACTCAGAGCTAAGCCCTGGGGGAAGCAGGGCACCATTCCTTGGTAACAGTGGCCTGTCTGCATCCAAGTGACCCTCAGGAGAAACACTGTCCCCGGCATGACCCTCCTGGTAAACTATTCAGAGAGGCAAGTGGCACTGACGTCTTATAAGGGAACACTGGTTCACTCTGGCCAACAGGATGTAATCTTTAACCCAGCTGTCAATTTGATGATGTTCCCAAACTATCTAAAACATAAGAGAATTAATCCAGTCCAATCAGCCAATTACTTGGCCAAGGGATCAGCCCTAGAAAGGTGGGCTCATCTTAAGGGCTCCCACACGCTCCCCTTGGTCTGTCCTAAGGTCCCATGGATCTTTGGACCTTTCTGAGCCCTGACTGATAAAGCTGTAACTTTCTTTTCTCTTCTGCTTCTGTCTCCTTCAGGCACTAGCTAGCACCTAAGGTTGGTTTGTTTCTGTTGCTGTTTTCTTACTCTTTGGGTTTCCTTACTCTTTCTCTAAAGCTCTCCTCCCCACTATGTGGCAGCTTGTCTGCCATGTGCTTACTGCTATGCCCTCTAAACTAACACCGCATCGTTTTCTTTCTCCTTGCCGCCTCCTCTCCCCGCCTACGGGCAACTGCTGAGGATTACGGCTTTCCTGCCCCGGGTTGGGGTTTTTGTTGTTGTTGTTTTGTTTTATTTTTCACTCTAATAAAAATGTCCTCTTGGATCAAACTTTAACTTTCAAACTCTTCCTGCCTTTTAATTCTTTTTGTTTAATCATTTTTAGATTCATTTTTAGATACACACACACACACACACACACACACACACACACACACACATTGTAGCTATCTTCAGACACACCAGAAGAGGGCATTACAGATGGTTGTGAGCCACCATGTGGTTGCTGGGAATTGAACTCAGGACCTCTAGAAGAGCAGTCAGTGTTCTTAACTGCTGAGCCATGTCTCCAGCCCCTTTTAATGCTTTAATCAGCAGAGAAAATAGACCCATTCTACACCCAGCCATGAATCAACCCATATAGGGCAGAGAGAGAGATTCTAGTCACTAAAGGTCTGTATCTTCTTTCCTTTGTCCTCCTCTTTGCTTCTGGGGCTTTGGATGCTCCCAGGGGCAATAACCATGAGGTAACCACCTTTCCTTCCCAAACCTGAGCTGGAAGATGCTTGGTCAACAGCTAATCCATCTTCCTTGCTGGGAGCCAGCTGGACTGGGAGGACCCACACAACAGGCCCCGGTGCCACCAACCTCCAGCAAGTTTGGAAGAGTCCTGTCTTCATATGTCAACAGAACAGTGGAAACCTGAGGGGTAAGGGGCCTTCTCCACCCCACCCAGTGCAGACTTCTAGCTCTTCAGTGCTGCCTGGCTTCTCAACTCCACACCCCTCAGAGCCTCTGGGATTTTGGCAATCCTTTTCTGGAGGGGGTGGAGATCTGAGACAGGATCATCCTCCTGTGTGTCCCATCTCCACTCTTTCCAAAAGAACCCCTAAATCATCAGTACTTCCGGCTCCTAAGTCTGTCATCATTTGAGACAGGACCCCTCTATATACCCTAGGCTCAAGATGTAGCCACGGCTGACCCTGAACTCCTGTGTGGCCTGACAGTGCTGGAATTACAGGCATGCAGAGCCTGCAGTCCTGATGACTGAACCCAAGGACTGTGTGTGCAGGGACTTTGCCACTGAACTATACCCCTAGCTAGGTCTGGGGATTTTCTGCTGTGAGAGTCCTGGGAAAGCTGCCCCCAGCTGAGTCACATGACTGCATTTATCTGCACATAGGGGAAGAACTATAGCCATGATTCCCCCTCCCCCAACTCCTGCCAAAGGTTAAAGATGATGTTCAATGAACTGGGAACAGGCCACAAAGAAAAGGAAGCATCAGAAATGTCTTTTACAAAACCACAGTAAAGGCAGTTGATTGCAGAGAGGAACAGATAGCAGTGGCAGAAACTCATGCCTGGTGGGGTAGGAAGCAAACTCAAGCTGCAAACAGGTAGAAAATGACAAAGACAACCAAAGGGTCAGGCAAGCAAAATGGCAGAGAGAAACTCCCAGAGCAGAACAGAAGTTTCAACCATAGAGACAAGACCAGAAACTGCTGGAAGCAAGCTTCCTGGGGCTTGTCAGGAATATGGTCAGAACCTGGGTTGAGGTGAGCTTTCTGTCCAGAAAGGGGCTGTCTGCACCTATTTCTACTGTTAGTAACAGCGCCACACCTGAGGAGGTGAGAAAAGTAAAGAGGTTGATTTGGGCTTATGATTTTAGTCTAAGGTCATGAGGCTGTATTCAAGTGTGGCCTTGCCAGCAGGGTTGCAAGATGGTCCAGAGTGTCACATGCTGGAGAAACAGAGCACAGGAGACCTAGGCCACTGGCCTGTACAACAGATCCACTCTTGGATAACCATTAACACATTAAAAAAAAAAAAGGTTAATCTATTCAGAAGGGCAGAGCCCTAATCACTTCCTAAAGCCTCCTTCCAGACCATTCTTATTATCTTATAAAGTGAAATTAAATTTCAGCCAGAGGTCTGGAGGAAACAAGCCACATTCAAACCATAGCAGAAGCCACTGCAAGCGTGGACATGTCTCTCAGCATTTTACAAGTCTCATCAAGGTCACATGTCTTCTGGTCTCCTAGGTGTACTGTGTCCCATGCACGGTACGGGAAACAGTCTGCCTGGCCCCAAGCTGCTGGGCTTGCCGAGTGTGGACGCTGCCCACCCACAAATGCTAACCACCTGCCTTCTTCCTCACCCACAAATGCTAACTGCCTGCCTTCTTCCTCACCCACAAATGTTAACTGCCTGCCTTCTTCCTCTTAGATGCTTTGATGGAAAGAAAGAGCTAATGGCCTTTTAAAAGCAGAGCACTATTCCTCTCTCACTTAAGAAATGTTTCTGTTTTCACTTGTTTAAAAGTTAGGGGCGAGCCGGGCGTGGTGGCGCACGCCTTTAATCCCAGCACTCGGGAGGCAGAGGCAGGCGGATTTCTGAGTTCGAGGCCAGCCTGGTCTACAAAGTGAGTTCCAGGACAGCCAGGGCTATACAGAGAAACCCTGTCTCGAAAAACCAAACAAACAAACAAAACAAAAAAAGTTAGGGGCTTACTATTTTGCACAAGCTGGTCTTAAACTTCTGGTATCAAGTGATTCTCCTGTCTTGGGTTCCTGAGTAACTGGTGTGGGGCCAAGGGCCTGTGGCCTTGCAGTCTTCAGAAACATTAAACCGGCTCTGAAATCCTTCAGGAAGCAGCAGGTGAAACTTTATTTTCAGCCTCATGACTGCTCTATTCCCTGTCACACTGTTCCTCAGAGTAAAGATAAATCACCCAGAGCCCTGGACTCTAAAGAAGCAGTTAAGCCGGGCAGGGGTGGCACACGTCTTTAATCCCAACACTTGGGAAACTGAGGCAGGCGAATCTTCTGTAAATTGAGGCCAGACTGGTCTACAAAGCAAGTCTGGGACAGGCCTGTTACAGGGAGAAATCCCTCTCAGAAAATGGGGGAAGAAAGAAATCCCGGCAGTGGTAACACACTCCTTTATTTATAAATGATTTAAAGGCCAAAGCCAATATGTGGTTCAGGGCTGCCTTGAGCCCTAGACTCAAGTGATTCTTCAGCCTCAATCTTCTGTGAAGCTGTAATTTGAGAAATGCGAGCCTCTGCCTGCTTCTTACCTCAGCACCTTTTTGCTACTGGTTTTTTGTTTTGTATTTATGACTTTTAATGATCATTAAAGACTGGATAGTTAAAAACTAATGACAATAATTCAGTAAGTCATTTTGAGTTAATAAAAAGCCATCAACTTAAGACTAATATTTAAAATATAAAACAGTGCTGAGTGGGGGTACAGTCTTTAATCCCAGTACTTGGGAGGCAGAGGCCTATAGGGCAGCCACAGCTACTCAGAGAAACCCTGTCTGGAACCTGTCCCACTCCCAAACATACATACGTGCGTGCGTGCGTGTGTGTGTGTGTGTGTGTGTGTGTGTGTGTGTGTAACAGAGATGAGGAAAAATAAGCAAAACAAAACTCACTAGACACCACTGTATATTTCTTTGGGTTTTTTATTGTTTGTTTGTTTGTTTATTTGTTTTTGAGACAGGGTTTCTCTGTGTAGCTCTGGCTGTTCTGGAACTCACTTTGTAGACCAGGCTGGCTTCGAACTCAGAAATCTGCTTGCCTCTGTCCCCCAAGTGATGGGATTAAAGGTGTGCACTACCACCACCTGGCACCATTGTATATTTCTAACACATCAATTTATTCTGAAAATTGACAATTGAGAGAACTTTTTTTTGTTGTTTTGTTTTGTTTTTCCAGACAGGGTTAAAATATGCATTTATCCTGCTTTTCCACCAAAAAAAAAAAAAAACACCTATATTCAAGGAAACTATGTTTTTTGTCTTTTATTTTTAAACCCTGTTTTATTATAAACATGTATAAGCAGTGTCAAGGACATTTTCACGCATGTGTATTTTGTGTTCGGGTCATAGTTACCCTACTACTCTCTCATCTTCTTCACACTTCCTGACTCCCCTCCCACTTCTTTCTTGTTTTCTAAATTCTGAGACCCGCCCCCTCTGTGAAGGGAAGATGGCAGGGCTAATCTTGTGCAGATCTCATGGATAACAACAGCTGATCAGGCTTCAGGAACCACTGGCCTTGTCCTGCCAGGATTGAGTGTTCCTACCCATTCCTGCCTCTCCTCCAGTTATTACATTCCCCCCACCCGAATCTTCTCCTATGGTGTTCTTGCAGTCCTGCAGGAATGGTGTAAATGTCCCACTTATGGATCACGTGTGCATCTCGGCAGTTATCACTGTCTACTGCAAAAGCAAGTTTCTCTGACCAAAGCTGACATTGGCATTAATCTACGGGACTAAATACAGACACTTAGAAGGAATCTGATGGGCAAATTATGTCCACTTACCAAAACAACAGCTGTAGCACACACGCTAGGGTCTATGAACTACTCAGCCATGGGCTCTTACCCATGTTCACAGTACCAGGCATAAATAGACCTCAACTCCAATGAAAAAGTGGTAGGCTGTCTTCATAATAGATGTCCCTATTGCACCGGGGGCACAACTTGTCTGGCAATCAGTAGGACTACATGCAGGGTCATGGCTCTATTAGTCAGAATTCTCTAAACAAACAGAACTAATAGAATTAAAATAATATATGGGGTTTATTAGAGAGGCTTACAAGCTGTGGTCAAAGTAGTTCAACAACACTATCTTTTAGAAGGCCAAGAATCCAGTAATTGTTCAGTTCACAAGACTGGATGTGTTAGATGTCTCAATTGAGTGTTGGAGTCCTGGAGGATTTCTCAAGAGATGCTGGTCTTACCAGTCTCAGTTAGAATCTTTTTTTTTTTTGGTTTTTTGAGACAGGGTTTCTCTGTATAGCCCTGGCTGTCCTGGAACTCACTCTGTAGATCAGGCTGGCCTCAAACTCAGAAATCCGCCTACCTCTGCCTCCCAAGTGCTGGGATTAAAGGCGTGCACCACCACACCCGGCCTAGTTAGAATCTTGAAGAATCATGTTTTAATACCAGCAAAGTAATTATTCAGCAACAGGATAGAAAACTTGCCAGTAAGAGTGAAGGCAAGCCGGGCAGTGGTGGCACACGCCTTTAATCTTATCACTTGGGAGACAGAGGCAGGTAGATTTCTGAGTTCGAGGCCAGCCTGGTCTACAGAGTGAGTTCCAGAGTTCTAGGACAGCCAGGGCTACACAGAGAAACCCTGTCTTGAAAAAACAAAACAAAACAAAACAAACAAAACAAAACAAAATGACGTAGAATTCTCAGTTCCTCTAGCACCATGTCTGTCTGTATGCTGCCATGCTTCTCACTATAACAATAAAGAACTAAACCTATGAAACAGTAAGCCATGCCCAATTAAATGTTTTGATTTTTAAAATAAGAGTTCCTTGGTCTTGCATCTTCACAGCAATGGAAACGCTAAGACAGAAGTTGGTAACATGCCGGTCAGAGGTGACACATGCCTTTAATCCCAGCACTTGGGAGGCAGAGGCAGGCAAATTTCTGAGTTTGAGGCCAGCCTGGTCTACAGAGTGAGTTCCAGGATGGCTAGGGCTACACTGAGAAACCCTGTCTCGAAAAACAAAACAAAACAAAACAAAACAAAACAAAACAAAACAAAACAAAACAAAACAAAACAAGAAGAAGACGTTGGTACCAGGAGTGGGGTATTGATGCAATATACCTGGCCATGCTTTTGTTGAAGGAATGTAGATTTTGGGACTTTGGAAAGCAGTAGAATACTTAAGTGGGGCTTAATGGGCCATCTTAGTAGGAATGGGGAATACAGTGGTGCTCAAGGTCATTTGAACTGTGGAGGCTTGGCTCAAGCAGCTTCAGAGATGCAGAGTTTAGAGATGAGGACAAGTTAATGACCAAGATTAGCCATCACAACAGCTAAGACTATTGATGACAATAATCCCCAAAAGAACGCCGGGCGGTGGTGGCGCACGCCTTTAATCCCAGCACTTGGGAGGCAGAGGCAGGCGGATTTCTGAGTTCGAGGCCAGCCTGATCTACAAAGTGAGTTCCAGGAAAGCCAGGACTATACAGAGAAACCCTGGCTCAAAAAACCAAAAAAAAAAAAAAAATCCCCAAAAGAGCCTGCACAGTGGCTTCTGGTTCTATGAGGGATGACCACTAGGGAGTTAGCTTCCAATCTCCCATCTCCACTTCTCTGTGTCCTGTAGTCAAGAGTGGGTGATGTTTTCAGCAATGGTGTCTAAGGTCTAGTTGTGGCAACTGCCTCAGGGGCTTCCTTGGCCAACAATTTATAAGGAGGTTCCCCCTCTAAGATTTTCATTTGCCAGCCTATGGCTTCTGAGAGCAACTTTCTTCACCCACAAAGGTACCTCCACTCACACGTTTTCTTTTTCCATTAGCTTACCAAGAACCAGATTCCCCCATTAGCTTACCAAGAACCAGATTCCCTCATGGCTGTTCCATACATTTTTAGTTTTGGATGCCCCTCCCTCCTGTGCCTGGAAGCCCCTCCATTTTCCTAGCACCTGTGTTGTGCTATCACCCCCAACTGCCTTTATCCCTGTGTCATGGGCCCACTTCTAATTTCCTGGATTCTACAAACCCTCCAACTTATGTGACATATTGTATTTATTGATTTGCATATGCTTAACTGTTCCTACATTTCCAAAATTTAGAGTACCTCGATTGTAAATTTTCATGCTGTACTCTTTTTTTTTTTTTTTGGTTTTTGAGACAGGGTTTCTCTGTATCGTCCTGGCTGTCCTGGAACTCACTTTGTAGAACAGGCTGGCCTTGAACTCAGAAATCCACCTGCCTCTGCCTCCCAAGTGCTGGGATTAAAGGCGTGTGCCACCACCGCCCAACTGCTGTATTCATTTCTGAGTCTAGAAGACCTCATTTAATATAGTATTTTCAGTTCTACCCATTTTCCTGCAAATTTCAGTTTCTTTTCTGCGTCTGAGTAAAATTTCTTGTGTGTACATACTACATTTTTATTATCCATTCTATTTCCTTGATGTTATGAAGAGAGCAGCAATAAACACGGATGAGCAAATACCTTTGTGGTGGATCGAGTCTTGGGTAAGTGTCTAGCAATAAGTAGAGCTGGTATGTACAGGAAAGTCTGCACTGGTTCACCCTCACCCCGACTGTGCATGGGGGCTCCCTTGCCACACGTCCTCATTCTTCTCATTGTTTTCTTGATGATACCAAATAGTTGAAATCAGTATTTCCCTAATAGTGAACATTAAACAATATTGTCTATTTATATTCTCTTTTTTTTTCTTTTGGTTTTTTGAGACAGGGTTTCTCTGTATAGCTCTGGCTATCCTGGAACTCACTTTGTAGACCAGGCTGGCCTCAAACTCAGAAATCCGCCTGCCTCTGCCTCCCGAGTGCTGGGATTAAAGGCGTGTGCCACCATGCCCAAGCTTCCATTTATATTCTTTTGAGAACTCTGTTCAAGCTATTTTAATGGATACTGATCAGAATAGTTTTTATATGATATTTTATTAGTCAGGGTTCTCTAGAGAAAAGATTTGATAGAAAAGTTATGAATGGGATTCATAAGGTGGCTTACAAATTGTGGTCCAAAATTATGAATGTTTCCAGAGGAGAGTCCAAGAGTCCAGTAGGTGTTCAGTCCATGAGGCTGGAAATCTTTACTGGTCTTCAGTATATTCTAGAATCCCAAAGAATCAGGCTCTAATGTTAGTGAAGGAATGGACTTGCCAGAGACTAAGAGAGGGCAAGCAGACAGAGAGCAAGAGTTCCCTTTGTCCATGTCCTTTATACAGGTTGCCAGCTGGTGTGGCCCAGATAAAAAGTGGATCTTCCCACCTCAGATGATTTCATCGAGAAAAATCTCTCACAGGTGTACCCAGCTACTTGAGTTTCAGTTAGTTTCAGATGTAGCCAAGTTGACCACTAAGAAGAATTATCACAATTTTGTTTGATTTTTTGGAATTCTTTTTAGATTATGGATTGTAACTGTCACATATAGAGCTGCTCCTTCAAGAGACCATTGTATCACTGGCTGTACAGAAAGTCACTTTAACTTCAGAGTCACCATGTGTTATTAACTGTTAGCCATACAGGGGGAGAGCTCAGCAAGGGCCGCCTACCGTCCAAACCAGCCTCTGGCCACACCCACCTATGGCCATGCCCTCAGAGCATCCGTGCTTTTCTCCAGTGTTTGGGTTTCAGATATTACATTAAGATTTCTGCCCACAGAGGCAGGCTCAGGTGCTCACCCAAAGTGCACCAGCTACTCTTCCGGAGTATCTTGGTTTGATTCCTGGCACCCACAGAGGCTTACAACTCCAGTCCTAGGGAATCCAATGTCCTCTTCTGGCCTCCACAAGCACCAGGCACATACATGGTGCACAGATATACACATACTTGGTATATACCGTATGGAGTGCAGAGAGAGAGAGAGAGAGAGAGAGAGAGAGAGAGAGAGAGAGAGAGAGAGAGAGAGAGTGTGTGTGTTCTATGTCCAGAAAGTTTTCCTAGCTGCCATTTGTTGAAAAGAATACCGTTTCTTCAATGTGGATTTTATTTTTTGGTTAAGAAATCATGTTACTGGATCCTCTATTATGCTCCACTGGTTTTCATGTATGCTGTTTTAGTTACTCTGGCCCTGTATTGTAAGATGGGAATCAGGGATTGCAATACTCCAGCAATATTCTTTTTGATCAGGATTGCTCTTTCTATCCAGGAGTTTTTGTGCTTTTATATGATTTTTTTTTTTTTTTTTTTGGTTTTTCAAGACAGGGTTTCTCTGAGTAGCCCTGGCTGCCCTGGAACTCACTCTGTAGACCAGGCTGGCCTCGAACTCAGAAATCCGCCTGCCTCTGTCTCCCAAGTGCTGGGATTAAAGGCGTGCGCCACCACGCCTGGCTTGAATTTTTAATTCATATAAATTTTTCATATATGAATTTTATTACAAGATCGCTCTGTCTGTGAAATGGCATGGAGGAGTTTAATGAGGGCGCTGAAGTTGCAGCTTGCTTTTGACAGGATGGTCATTTTCACAGTGTTAATTCTCTCAAACTATGAGCATGAAAAGTCTCTCCACATTTTTTCTCTGCTCACTTTTTTTTTTTTTTTGGTTTTTCGAGACAGGGTTTCTCTGTATAGCCCTGGCTGTCCTGGAACTCACTCTGTAGACCAGGCTGGCCTCGAACTCAGAAATCCGCCTGCCTCTGCCTCCCGAGTGCTGGGATTAAAGGCGTGCGCCACCACGCCCGACTTTCCGCTCACTTCTGTGTGAGTGAAAACAACTTGCAGGAATTAGTTCTGTCCTCCCTCGTGGATCCTGGGGATGAACTCAGGTCACCGGGCTCAGCAGCAGGTGTCTTTACCTGCTGAGCCATCTCATCAGCCCATCTCTCCATCTCTGCACTTTCTTCCAGGTTTCAAACCTTTTGTTGTATAAGTCTTTCAATTCATGGGTAGGTTTCTTGTAAAGGTTTTTGGTTTTTGATACTATTGTTAATGGAACTGTTTCCTGATTTCCTCCTCTTCCCTGTGATCCCCCCCTAGTATAATCACACTACTGCTTTTTATATTAATTTGGTATCCTGCCTCTTTGCTCAGTGTTTAACACTCTAAGGGTTTTCTAGTGAAGCCACTATATATCTTTTTTTTTTTTGGTTTTTCGAGACAGGGTTTCTCTGTATAGCCCTGGCTGTCCTGGAACTCACTTTGTAGACCAGGCTGGCCTCGAACTCAGAAATCCGCCTGCCTCTGCCTCCCGAGTGCTGGGATTAAAGGTGTGCGCCACCACGCCCCGCGCCACTATATATCTTATGTGCAGAATCTTTGTTGTTTATTTGAGGCAGAGTCTCTCCGTGTAGCGTTGGCTGCCCTGAAACTCACTATGTAGAAGGGGCTGGCCCCAAACTGAGAGATCTGAATGCCTCTACTTCTCAAGTGCAATTGAAGCTGGGATTAAAAGCACTCACACTGGGGCTGGTGAGATGGCTCAGCGGGTTAGAACACCCGACTGCTCTTCCGAAGGTGATGAGTTCAAATCCCAGCAACCACATGGTGGCTTACAACCACCCATAACAAGATCTGACGCCCTCCTCTGGTGCGTCTGAAGTCAGCTACAGCGTACTTATGAAGAATAATAAGAAATGAATCCTTGGACCGGAGAGACCAACCGGAGCAAGCCAGGCTGTCCGGAGCGAGCAGAGCCAAACGGGGACGGCTGGAGCAAGCTGGGACGCCGGAGCTAGCAGGGCCGGAGCGAGTGGGGCCGAACGGGGACGGCCGGAACGAGCGGGGCTGGCTGGAACAAGCCAGGGCAGAGCGGGGGCGGCCGGGAGCAAGTGGGGCTGGCCGGAGCGAGCGGGGTCGAGCAGAGCGAGCGGGGTTGACCAGAACAGGGGAAAAAAAAAAAAGCACTCACACCACCAGGCCCTGTTGTTTTGTTTTGTTTTGTTTTGAGACAGGATTTCTTTGTATAGCCCTGGCTGACCTGGAACTCACTCTGTAGACCAGGCTGGTCTTGAACTCAGAGATCTGCTTGCCTCTGTCTCCAGAGTCCTGGGATTAAAAGAATGTGGCACCACCACTCAGCAAGTCTAAGAATTTTAGATTTCTTTCTTGATTTCTTCAGTGACCCATTCATCATTCAGTTCTGTGTTGTTCAATCTCCACGTGTTTGTGACTTTTCTGTATTTTCTCTTGTTTATTTCTATCTTTATTTTATTTTAGTCAGATAGCATTTAAGAAGTTACTTCAATTTTCCTGTATTTGCTGAAAACTGCTTTGTATCCTAATATTATATATATATATATATATATATATATATATATTTTTTTTTTTTTTTTTTTTTTTTTTTTTCGAGACAGAGTTTCTCTGTATAGCCCTGGCTGTCCTGGAACTCACTTTATAGACCAGGCTGGCCTCGAACTCAGAAATCTGACTGCCTCTGCTTCTGCATCCCAAGTGCTCGGATCAAAGGCGTGTGCCACCACACCCGGCTCTAATATGATATATTTTAGAGAAAACTCCATGGGCTACTGAAAAGAATGGATATTCTGCAGTGTTTGGATGGAATGTTCCACAGATGTCCATCTGACATGTAATGTATTTGAACTCCAATGTTCCATTTTTGTCAAGGTGACTCGACTGGACGGAGTCAGGTATTGAACTGCTGTGGTGCAGTTAACGGGGATCCCATTCCTGTCTCCCTTTTGCTAAGGATTCAAAAAAACTTTTTTTTTTTTTTACAACATTTATACATAAGTGGACAGGTCAGAGGACAACTTTTAAGAGTCATTTCTCTCCTTCCACCACATGAATCCCAAAGGGCCAGACTCAGGTCATTAGGCTTGGTGGCAGTGCCTTTATCCACCGAGCCAGAGGACGTCTGTAGTGAGTTCCTGGCTGACTTGTTGTAAGTGCGCAGTTGGATGGGACCTTGGCGTTCTCTTGCCTTAGCTGGTCTTTGCATGTGCTGGGTGCTGTGTGATAGAAGAGTATGTGTGAGCCCTTTGCTTCACTGCTGTTTCAGTTACCTGCACTAGAGTGTGGGGGAGGGGAGGTGTTAAGCCATTGCCTGAAGTGGGGGGGTTCCTCACTTCCTCTGACCCTGGGGTCTCACTTCACTCCCCAGTGGAAGCTGGTTAGCTATGCATTCTGTCAGAAGCTCCCAGCTTATATTACCTACCATTCAAAGCTAGCTCTGAAATTCCTGCAAGAAGTAGCAAGACGGGGCTGGTGAGATGGCTCAGCCGGTAAGAGCACCCAACTGCTCTTCCGAAAGTGATAAGTTCAAATCCCAGCAACCACATGGTGGCTCACAGCCATCTGTAACAAGATCTGGCTCCCTCTTCTGGAGTGTCTAAAGACAGCTACAGTGTACTTACATATAATAAATAAAATAAATCTTAAAAAGAAGTAGCAAGACATACACTATGCTTATAAAATACATGCAACAAGAGTGTGACAGTCACTGATAAGAAACACAGCAACCAGAACACCATAAGACAAAAATCATGACAGTGGTACATTTGTCTCTTGGAATCTTGTACTGTATTCACTTTCCTTGTGATAAGTCACATAACGGCTATAACATGAGATGAATTTTTTCTAGAATTTTCCATTTAACATTTCTGAACCAGGGTCAACCACTGGTTGCAAAGATTGGGGATAGAGGAAAATACTGTAGACCTATGTAATCAAAAAGGAGCCAATCAGTGATCAAAGACCTAACAGGGAAAACTCCAGAGCCAAATGGCTTCACTGGTTAATTCTACTTAACATTTAAATACTCAGAAACTAACACTAATCTTGCTCCAACTCTTCCCAGAAAATTAGAGTGTATTGCCAGACTCGGGATGTGCTGCCATCTTGACAGTAAACGCAGACAAAGACACGAGGAGAGAAGAAAACTATAGATCTATATAACCAGTAAATCCTGAAGCAAAGGGCTTTACTTCAATGATACAGAAGGAGGATTATAACTTCTAACTATGTGGCACCTATAAGTCAATGATGGTTCAATATATAAGAGTCACTATGGGGGCTGGTGAGATGGCTCAGCGGGTAAGAGCACCCCGACTGCTCTTCCGAAGGTGATAAGTTCAAATCCCAGCATCCACATGGTGGCTCACAACCATCTCATAATGAGATCTGGCGCCCTCTTCTGGAGTGTCTGAAGACAGCTATAGTGTACTTACATATAATAAATAAAATAAATCTAAAAAAAAAAAAAAAAAAAGAGTCACTATGGGGCTGGCGAGATGGCTCAGTGGTTAAGAGCACCGACTGCTCTTCGGAAGGTCCGGAGTTCAAATCCCAGCAACCACATGGTGGCTCACAACCATCCGTAACGAAATCTGATGCCCTCTTCTGGAGTGTCTGAAGACAGCTACAGTGTACTTACATATAATAAATAAATAAATCTTTTTAAAAAAAAGAGTCTATGTTCAATCTGTCACAGTAAAATAACAATCATCAATGTACCACATAATACATTAATCAAGGGAAATTAAGGAGAACAAAAACCATGTAAATGAATACAGAAGAGGCTGGAGAAATGGTTTAGCAGTTAAAAGCACTAACTGTTCTTCCAGAGGTCCTGAGTTCAGTTCCTAGCAACCACATGGTGGCTCACAACCATCTGTAGTGGAATCTGATTCTCTCTTCTGGTTTGTCTGAAGACAGTTACAGTATACGCCTACACATAAAATAAATAATAAAATGAATACAGGCCGGGTGGTGGTGGCACACACCTTTAATCCCAGCACTTGGGAGGCAGAAGCAGGTAGATTTCTGAGTTAGAGGCCAGCCTGGTCTACAGAGTGAGTTCCAGAGATCCAGGATAGCCAGGGCTACACAGAATAACACTGTCTCAAAACAACAACAACAAAAACAAAACAAAACAAAAAAAGAATATAGAAAAATTGACAAATCTTAGCATTCTTTTGTGATAAAACAAAACATTCAAACTAGGCAAAAGAGTAAACTTTAACATGATGAAGGCTATATATGGAAGGCACATAGTAAACATACTTGTTGTTGTTGTTGTTTGACTTTTGAGACAGGGTTTGTCTATGTATCCCTGGCTGTCCTGGAACTTGATTTGTAGACCCAGCTGGCCTCGATCTCCCAAAGATCCTGCTGCTTCTGCTTCCTGGGATCAAAGGTGTGCACACCACGACCAGCTTAGTAAACATACTTAAGGGAGAATAAAAAGAAAGCTTCTCTCTTAAGACCCAATAGTACATGTCTGTGATCTCAGTATGTGGAAAGCTGAGACAGGGAGATTGATGCAATTTGAGACTAGCCTGGGCTACTTAGAGAGAGGTCAGTCAGTGCTACTTAGCAAAACAAAGCAAAAATGGAAATTCAGCACAGAAGTAGAGATCCTAGACAAAGCAATAAGACAAGAAATAAGAATAAGGCCTGGCACAGTCATGCACACCTTTTTTTTTTTTTAATTATATGTAAGTACACTGTAGCTGTCTTCAGACACTCCAGAAGAGAGCGCCAGATCTCATTAAAGATGGTTGTGAGCCACCATGTGGTTGCTGGGATTTGAACTTATCACCTTCGGAAGAGCAGTCGGGTGCTCTTACCCGCTGAGCCATCTCACCAGCCCCATGTCATGCACACCTTTAATCCCAGCACTCAAGAGGCAGATCTAGGTGAGTTCCAGGACAGCCTGGTTTACAGAGTGAGTTTCCGGACAGCAAGAGCTACACAGTGAGGCTCTAAAACAAAGCTAAATAAGAAATTGGGAATAAAGGCCCTAAAGACTACACATGGGAACACATCAGCAGTAAAAACAAAATCAGCAAAGTCATAAAATGTGAATCAACAAGGAGAAAGCAGCTTTGTAATTATACACAAATAACCAAGATTTCCAAACAGAAAACATAAAAATCCATTCCATTTACAATCAGGTGATAGCACATTCTGTCATCCCAAGGGAGGTTATGACAAGTATATCCTAAGCTCAAAGCCAGCCTGGCTCCATACTGATTAACGAGGTGAAACCTCATCTCAAAAGAACAAAAGCAAAAACAAAAAACTTAAGGGCTCGGAACCTAATTTAGCAGTAGAGTTTTTGTCTAGCATGTATAAAAGCCTACATTTGATCCCTAGCACAATGCTCACAAATTTTGCCATTTGAAATAGCACTAAAAAATAATAATAATAATAATAATAAAAACTCTCCTAGTGACGCCAGGGATGTAGATTAACATGATGTCTGCCCAGCAGGCAAAGAGCCCTGGATTCAGTGAACACCATGTAAACCAGCCATGGTGAGGCATGCTTGTAATTCTAATCCTCCAAGAAGAGGCAGGAAGATCAGGAGCTCAGGGTTATGAGACCCCATCTCAAAATCAGCAGGAGCAGCAGCAATAAATACAGGATTCATACATTGAAGATACAAATACAAATGTCGCACATCTGTGGCAGTGAAAGAGTAACTTGGGGGAGTTGATTCTTCTTTTCCACCATGTGAGCCTGGAGGGGGTGAGCTTAGGTCATCAGGCTTGGTGGCAGGAGTCTTTACCCACTTAGCCATCTTGCTAGCCCTAAAAGCCTTCATTACTGGGCTGGAGAGATGGCTTAGGGGTTAAGAGCAGATAACCTCTGCTTATCCAGAGGTCCCGAGTTCAATCCCCAGCAACCACATGGTGGCTCATGACCATCTATAGTGTCATCTGCTGCCCTGTTCTGGCATGAGATGTGTACATGCAGATACATTAAATAAATAAATAAATAAATAAGTTTTTATAAAAAATTGACTTCATTACTGTTTATCATGACACCAGAGCGAAGTAGTTCCTGTATTTCATTCAGATCAAAGTCTCGATGACATGTATCAAAAGATTCACTAGGATCTTAGAGGAGCTCAAAGACCCGGAACAGTCTTGAAAAAACAAAGCCGGAGGCTCATACTTAAGACTTCAAAATATTTTTACAAGCTGGGCATGGTGGGGCAAGACTGTGATCCCAGCACTCCGGAGGCAGGGACAGGAGGATCTCTGTCAGGGCTGCAGAGTGAGACCTTGTCTCAAACAAAAAAATGAGCAAACCAAAAATATTTTCACAAATCGATAAAGTCAAAACTATTGGGTCACAAAATAAACACAGATGCACAGCACTGTTCAACACCACAGGATGCAGAGCTCGGGAAGCAGCTCTCCTGAATACAGTCCCACGGCATACACACTCTGTTCACTGAAGCAGGATGCACGGCTTGGGAAGCAGCTCTTGTGTATGCAGTCATATAACCCTCAACAGGGGTAACAAGTCCATTCAGTGAGGAGACGGTCTTCTCAACTTATGAGAGGTCTGGAGAAACCAGACATCATATGGAATGAAATTTGGATCCTTATCTTAGACTGGATATCTTGGTACCTCCAAACAGACCAGAAACCTAAATAAGAGAAACACTTGACACTGTAAAACCTAGAAGAAAAATGTCATGACACTGGATTTGACATTTCTAGATCAGATGCCAAAGCTGCTGGCAACAAAAAATGAAATAGAGGAGTTCAAAATTAAAAACGCTGGGCGGGGCGGCAGGTAAAAACAAGGGTAGAACATTTGTTTTGCATAAGCAAGGGCCTGGCTTCAATCTCTAGCAACAAACCAATCAACCAAACAAACAGACAATTAAAAACATCTGTGTAAGCCAGGCATGGGGACATACTGCCTGTAACTGCAGCATTTGTGAGGCTATGAAAGGAGAATCAATCATCAGGAGTTCAAGGCCAGCCTCAGCCACACACTTCAAATGCAAGGCCAATCCAGGTTACACAAACCCTATCCCCCCCCCCCCCAAAAAAAAAGCTAACCAAGAAACTGGGGGCTGGGGCTGGAGAGATGACTCTGACTGCTCTTCCAGAGGTCCTGAGTTCAATTCCCAGCAACGACATGGTGGCTCACAACCATCTGTAATGGGATCCAACGCCCTCTTCTGGTGTGTCTGAAGGCAGCTACGGTGTACTCATATGCATTAAATTAAAAATAAATAAATAAATACATATCTTTAAGAAACAAACAAACAAACAAACAAACTGGGCACAGAAAGATGGCTAGGTAGTCTTAGCATGGTGGAGGACCGTTATTTAATGCTAGCACTCAGCAAGCTGATGTAAGTAGATCTCTGAGAGTTCCAAGCCAGATGAGTCTACAAGTCAGTTTTGGGCCAGCCAGAGCTACAAAATGAGAGCCTGGGTCACAAAACAAAACAAACAAGCAATAATAATAAAATAAATAAAAATTTGGTACTAAAGAGATAGCTCAGTGGGTAAGAGAACAGGTTGCTCTTCCAGAGGAACCATGTTCGGTTCCCAGCACCCACATGGGCAGCTTACATCTTTCTGTAACTCTCCTTTCAAGAGATACTACACACTGTTCTGGTCTCTGTAGGCACCTGTCACATACGAGGTGAACCAGTACACATGCAGTCAAAACACTCATATACACAAAATAAAAAATCAATATTTAAAAAAAATTAAATTAAAATCTTTTTTTTTTTTTTAAATTTTTTTGGTTTTTTCGAGACAGGGTTTCTCTGTATAGCCCTGGCTGTCCTGGAACTCACTTTGTAGACCAGGCTGGCCTCGAACTCAGAAATCCGCCTGCCTCTGCCTCCCAAGTGCTGGGATTAAAGGCGTGCGCCACCACGCCCGGCTTAAAATCTTTTAAAAACAAAAACCTCAAGAAACAATGGGAAAATCTGTTTGCCAAAAGACAGGGCCAAATCATATATTTGATATTTGGATAATACATTGTGGGCCTGAGTACCAGAGGCCTTCTACAGAGATCTCTGGCCAGGCCAGGTGCGAGGGTTCAGAAGAGAAGTGAGTGTGAGCAGAGGGGGGAAGTCGCTTCCCCACTTCTGCTTCTGCTGCAGTAATTCCATGCTGCCCTGCACTGAGTAGGGTCGGGCTGGGATGAGAAGCCAACTAGCCAGTGAGGAGTGCAGCGGAGCCTCAGGAGGCGCTTCAGGAGAGCAGGTCTCTTCCAGAGTGTTACAGCTCTTAGGACAAAGTCTCAGACAACTGAGTAGTTCCCGAACCCCTAATCCTTCTGGGTAAGATTCTTAAATACAGTTTTAGGATGGGTAAGAATCTGACAACAGGCACTTCTCATTGGTTTGGTCTGAGAGCTTTGGGGAAACCTTATTTGCAGGGCTTAGTGAAGGAAAGGCTTAGTGCTTCTACGTGACTGATGGCCACATACGGGGGGGGGGGGGGGGGGGGGGGTGGCTGTGGGAGGCTGAAGGTACATAACAGGAGCTAGAGACCTAGGAGGCATGGCCAAACACCTGCTGTCCCATGCAGGTGGAAATCACCACCTATGAGGTCACTGGGCTTCCAGACCTTTGCTTGACTGGGGACCAGGCTGTCTGTACATGGCTCACCTCCCCACAATACATAATGTAAAAATAACTAAAATTCATGAAGAAAAAATTCAAAACAAACAATCTAATTTTTAAAAATTAGCAAGAGTTGGGTATGTAAATGTATAAATATATCCTCAAAGAAGATACACGAGTAATCGCCGGGCGTGGTGGCGCATGCCTTTAATCCCAGCACTTGGGAGGCAGAGGCAGGCGGATTTCTGAGTTTCTCTGTGTAGAACTGCCTCTCCTGGAACTCACTCTGTAGACCAGGCTGGCCTCGAACTCAGAAATCCGAGTGCCTCTGTCTCCCAAGTGCCGGGATTGAAGGTGTGCACCACTACCACTCAGCTAATTTTTTTTTTCCTCGTTCCGGCCAGCCCTGCTTGCTCTGGTCTCAGCTCCGGTCGGCCCCACTCGCTCCGGTTGGCCCCACTCGCTCCGGTTGGCCCCGCTCGCTCCGGTCGGCCCGCTCTCTCCAGTCCAAGGATTTGTTTTACCATTATACATAAGTACACTATAGCTGACCTCAGAAGCACCAGAGGAGGGTGTCAGATCTCATTATGGGTGGTTGTAAGCCACCATGTGGTTTCTGGGATTTGAACTCATCACCTTCGGAAGAGCAGTCGGGTGCTCTTACCCACTGAGCCATCTCACCAGCCCTTTTTTTTTTTTTTTTTTTTTTTTTTTTTAATAAAAGTCTTAGCAAGATATGGGCAGATTAGAACCCTGTGCACTGTCCGTGTTACAGCCCCTGTGAATATAACGATTCTAATTTTAAAAAATAAATAAATAAAAGTTTAAAATAATCATGTGCTCCAGCAATCCTAAAACTTGAAGGGACATGCCGTTGTTTGAATGACCCCAGACAGACCTGAATGCTTGGTTAGCAGTTGGTGGCGTTGCTTGGAGATGCAACCTGGTGGTGTGGCTTTGCTGAGAGGCACATCACTGGGGGTGGGCTTTGAGACTTCATAGCCTCATGCCACGCCTGACTCACTCTCTGCTTCCTGTTCGTGGATGAAGGTGTGATTTCTCAGCTTTCTGCTCCTGCTGCCACATCTCCGGGCCACCGTGGACTCGCCACCCTAAGCCCAAATAAACTGGACAGATGAGGGCCACGGGGCCCCCCACAGGCTGGTCTTCCAGGCCTCACTAAAGTCTGTACCCAGCACACACATTCTGTTCTGCTAGGAGCTCAAGGTCAAGTCTCAAGTTGTTCTCATATAGAAAAGTGGCTCTGGGTGTCTGAGGCATTTTCTACAGTAGCCCGGATCGGGCAGAGATCTGCAAACGGTTTGCACCTCGGTAAAAAGGGAGAGTTTCTAAGCATCTGAGGAAGGTACAGGCTGCAAGGGGAGAAGCTGAGCTCTCTCGGGAGGTGGGTGACGGGAGATGCCAACCAATGAAAGGATACGGGAGAGTAGACCATAAGCTGCAGCACACACGGGTCCCATCCTCAGCACAGCAACACAACAATATGTGAAAATTCACAAGGAGGACCGTGGTGCGAGGTCATGGGACTCACGAGGAGGACTCACAAGGAGGACCGTGGTGCGAGGTCATGGGACTCACAAGGTGGAGGACAGTGCTTTAGTGGTTCTAGTTGTGAAAAAACAAACATGGTTTCTTTTCTACACTTTCTATCAACAAGCAGATACTGACTTATTTATTAAAATTAAGGTCACAAAGGAAGATGTCAGCAGCTCAGTGGCCTCTCAGGAACACCCAGCAGAGACTGGTCCTGCCATATTTGTGTTCCATATGTTCCTGAAGTGAACACACACAAGTGTGAGGGGCGGGAAATTCACTGAGGAAGGCAACACTGAGGCTGGGCCACAGACTGGGGACAGGGAACCCAGTCAGCTACCCCCAAGGTAGACGGTGACCCATCATGAGGCTGTGGCCTTAACTCCAGGTCTGCTGTCAGTGTGGTCCTCTGAGAAAGGAGATAGAAAGGGGACGTATACCTTGCTGGGCTAACACCTATGCCATCCCAGACTCCACATGGCCTAGGTCTCAGCTTCCCCATCTGTATATCCCATCTCTCTCCACACAGCAGCCTAGAATCTGGTCATCTAGAATAGGCCCTGGAAGTGCTCTCTGGGGCACAAAGTAAAGGCCCTAGGGAAGATGCTATTGGAGTCACCTCTGCAGCCTCATCTGGCAGAGCTCAGCAAGAGCGTCAGGGAGCATGTGCCGCCTAAGAACTCCAGGGAAGGAAGCATTTCAAAACCTGAGTTTGGCATTTTCAAGAAACTCAGCAGGCCACTTTCAAACATCAAGAGGAACCTCGGAATACCACAACTCTGCCCCATATCCTTCATCCTCTGCATCCTTACACAAGTAACCTCCGAATCCTTCATCCTCTGCATCCTTACACATGTAACCTCCTTCAGCCCCTACTGGTCAGAAAGCCTAGGAACTAACTCCTGGGTGGACATCTTACTGCAATGAAAGCTGAGTAACTCCTAGGTTCCCCAGTTGAGGATCAGGGACACCCAGGCCTGGGGGCATCTAAGGTCCTCTCACCCAACTATGCCCAGGAGGTTTCATAGGAAGATCTCCAGCAGCTAAAGTGAACACACACAAGTGTGAGGGGCGAGAAATTCACTGAGGAAGGCAACACTGAGGCTGGGCCATAGGCTGGAGACAGGGAACCCAATCAGCTACCCCCAAGGTAGACGGTGAGCCAGCAGGGGCCCCGCCCAAGCACAGCCAGGACCTTTATCTATAACCTGGTCACTACAGGCCTTGAGAGATTGGAGGGCAGCACACCATGCCTCTGGGAGTCACTCTGAGCAGGGGATGGGAGGTTTCTTTTCTTTTCTTTTTTTTTGTTTTTTGTTTTGTTTTTGTTTTCCGAGACAGGGTTTCTCTGTACAGCCCTGGCTGTCCTGGAACTCACTCTGTAGACCAGGCTGGCCTTGAACTCAGAGATCCGCCTGCCTCTGCCTCCCGAGTGCTGGGATCAAAGGCATGCGCTACCACACCCGGCTCGGATGGGAGGTTTCTTAAATTTCATATCTGTTGCTGTCATAAAATGCTCTGAGAAAAAGCAACGCAGGTTATCTGGCTTGGTGTCACATACTGTTAATCCCAGCACCTGGGAGGGAGCAGCAGCTCATCATACCATGCCCACGGGGGGTGGGGGGGGCCCGGAGAAGAAAAAATGTACGTGAGCCCTTGCTTGCTTGATCAGCTCCATCTCAAACACCTCATCCGGTTCACGCAGTTCGGGACACTCTGCCTACAGAATGGTGCCCCCAGTGGACTGGGTCTTCCCACATCAATTAAGACAACCCTCCACAGACATGCCCACAGGCCCCTAATGCAGACAATCCCTTATTAACAGTCTCTTCCTGGTGATTCTAAGTTGTGTTAAGTCAATGATTAAAGCTAACCAGCATACCTGGTGTATTAGTGTTCTCTAGAGTAACAGAACTTATAGAATGAATCAATATTCCACCCCACCCCCCGCACTCCCCTCCATATAGAATGTCTTACAGGCTGGGGTCTAGCTAATCCAACAATGGTTGACTATGAACAGAAGGTCTAAGAATCTAATGATTGTTCAGTCTACTGGATATCTCAGCTGGTCTTTAGTATGCACCAGAATCCTGAAGATGTAGGTTCTAATGCCAGTGAAGGAGTGGATTTGCTAGGGATAGTGGGAGGAAGCAGGCAAAAATAGACAGCTTCCGTCTTCCATGTCCTTATATAGGCTTCCAACAGAAGGTACGGCCCAGATTAAAGGTGGTTCTTCCCACCTCAAACATTCAGATTAGAAGTGGATCTTTCCACTTCAAATGGTCAAATTAACCAAACCAACAAAACCACACAAAACAACAACAACAAAAATCCCTCAATGGTGTGCCCAACCATTTTGGATTTTAGTTAATCACAGATGTAGGCAAACGGACAACCAACAATAGCTATCACATGTGACAAAGGCAGAGGGCCAGTTTGGGCTGGGGCTCTCCAGTCAAATAGGCAAGGTTCTTGAGAGGAGGCCAACTGACCACACCCACCCCTGGGGCTGAGACACAATTTGGAACTGTTTGAGTGTTCAGCCTAGAAATGCCTGCAACCTGGGATTATCAGGATTCCAGAGCCCACCACCCAGAGGATGAACACAATGATCACCCATAGCAGAACAGAGCTGCCTGGGCTAGGGGGCCTCCAACTGAAGATCCGCCGCACACACTGATACCAGGACGACTCCTCTGCCCCAATGCAGGGTTTTTCAGACCCTGAAGGTCCAGCAATGTCACCAGTCAACATCAGCATGTCATTTTAGGACCAGACACCTGTAAGGAGAACCAGGGTACTTGGATAGCTTTTGGAATAGACCTCACCACAGCAGGGACCAAGTCCCGTGGTCAGCCAACAGTCTCCAAGTGTGCCTCAAGTATCAAAGCTTACTCAAGTGGCACCACCTCCAAGATACCCACAGAGATACGAGTGAAGGGAACACACAGAGGGTCAGCAGGTATCTGTAAGAATATATATGCAATCCAAGCAAGGCAGCACATACCTTTAATCTAAGTACTCAGGAGGCAGAGACAGATGGATCTTTATGAATTTTAGGGTAGTCTGGTCTACATAGCATGTTCTAGGCCAGCTATAGCTACATATGAGACCCCACTCCAAAGCAAACAATATGTGCATGTGTGCATCCATATATGCATGTAGGAAGCTAGAGGACGCCGCATGTCCTGGCCTGTCGCTCTCTACCTTATTCCTGTGAGGCAGGGCTCTCACTGATGATCCTCTTGTCTCTGTCCTCCACAGTACTGGGGTTATAAGCTCAAGCATGTAAATATGCCCACTTTTTAAAAACTAAGATGAAGATTTGAACTCAGGTCCTCACACTTGAGCAGTGAGCACCTTTACCTGTTGAGCCATCATCCTGCCTCCAATACTTGGTCTTTTCAGTGAAAGCAATAAGTACTAGCTGGGTACTGAATGTGTCACTAGTGAAAGCAAATCTGAGACCTGGAAGACACAGAAACGTGTGTGGGTGCTTGCAGACACACACACACACACACACACACACACACACACACACACATACATACACACACACACACACACACACACACACACACACACACACCATACCCTTTTAATGTGAACATGGTCTCCCTTTACTAAAACTTAGGCAGTTGATTTCGTGAACTGGGAAAAGCAGCAGGGGTCAGCACCTCCCAAGTACAAGGGAGCCTTACCCTTGGGAAAGCACCTTCCTCATAAGTCTCTCTGTTATGTCAAAATAAATTCAAGGCAGATTAAATCTTGAGTGTAAAAGCCTAGGGTGGCAGCATCTAGTAGAAGACAGACAGACACTATTTATGTAGCCACATGCCAGGGAGGATGGACAACACAGAGTGCGAGAGTAACCCTAGGAAGGGAAAACAGTCCATGTTTCTTAGTAAGTAGGAAAAATTTTGATCATGAAGAACTGCTGGAGAGATGGCACAGTGGTTAAGAGCACCAACTGCTCTTCCGAAGGTCCTGAGTTCAAATCCCAGCAACCACATGGTGGCTCACAACCATCCGTAATGGCCTCTACTGGTGCATCTGAAAACAGCTACAGTGTACTTACATATAATAATAAATAAATCTTTAAAAAAAAAACTGCCACAGACAAAGATGTAATTATGCAAGAGGCAAAGAACTGGTATTGTTACTATTTAAAGACTTGAGCTATCGGGCTAAAACCATCAATCCCTCGGGGGAACCCTAGTGCTGGACGCCACCAGGTACACTTCTGAGAGGTGGAGGAAGGCTGATTTAGTTGTGAGAAGGGAACATTATCACCCAGGTCTTGCATCGAGGTGTGTCCCTCCCTCACATTGCCTTAAGAGTCTCCTTTTTCAGGGAGCCCCATGGAATTCAATCTCACAACCCCAAGTTTGCAATTGTCCTTATTCATCTCCTCAGAGAGCTGGGAACTCCTCCGCTGCATGTGAAGACGCAGTGCTCGCAGTGAGCGTGTGGTGTCACAGTAGGTGCTCAGTGAGTGGGTGCTCAGTGAGTAGGTGCTCAGTGAATAGGTGCTCAGTGAGTAGGTGCTCAGTGAGTAGGTGCTCAGTGAGTAAAGGTGAGCAAGGGGGCACATGAGTGCTTGCCACTAACCTCATCTACCTTAGCTCCAAGGGCCCCTGTATGCAGAGACACACTGTAAGATGGAACAGAACCGGAAGCCATGAGCCAGAGCCAAGATTTGGCTTGCCAATCTATGAAATGGGCCCAGACCAAAGCAGAGACAGTACAAGTGATGCCAATCATGCCTTCAAAACCCAGAGCAGGCATGAATAATCAATCAAAAACAACAAAACACAGACAGACAAAGGAAGAGAATGAAAGAGAGAGGGGCAAAGAAAAGTGAAGAGAAGGAGCTAGAAGCAGAGAGGGAAGAAAGGACAGGAAAGGAGGGTGCCAGAGTAAAGAGAAGGTTTCAGGTATGCCCCGAGTATTACTAGGACCATCATCTGGCCCTGGCTAACCTGGCCTCCCGATGTGCACCAGCCTATGACAAGCTGACAGCGTCTGAGCTTGCCCAGCTCATACAGGATCCTGGATTTGAACCCCAGCATCAAAAGGGAAATGGTATGAGAGATGCAGCTCCTCTTTCCACTGTTGTCCCCCTGTGACGTCACTTGTTCTATAGGAAGTGCCATGGGCCAAGGCCTGGACGCTCTGGCCCAGTGAGCCCTGGACAAAGCCTAAGCTTTTTTAGCTCACAAACCATTGAGCAGCTCAGTGGACTATACACTGAAATGTTTGGTCAAATACTGGTCTTCCTATACATCAATAGACATGGCTTGTCTAGCCAGAATCTTCCCACACCCAAGTTCTCTAGTCACAGGTGAAGAGAAATCAGACCAGCCTATCCATCCACTGTGCCTAATATTCCTTAAGAGAGGGCCCTCAAACATCGAGAAGCCTGGTGCTCCTGGGTGTGTGGCTACCACCTTTTTCTCCCCAGCACAACATTATGGGGCCAGGTCTCCCCTCAGAGAACAGTGTGGGCAGAACAGAGCTCAGAAATGAAAGAGGGATAGATAGTCTGGACAGCTGTGGCGGATAAACAAGAATGGCCAGGGGGCACTCCTTTTAACTATCAGCCATTCTGCCCCAACAATCACCATAGAGTGTTAAATGCCATCAAAGTGTCTCTTCCCTTCATCGAGGACGCAGGAACAACCATGCCACCCAACCTGCCACACTGGATGGGCATCATACCTCTCAATGCCACTGAAGCTGGCAGCCGTAATTCACAGATGAACAAAGTAACCACCGCAGCCAAGCCGGCCCACACAGCAGGGCTATGATCAGAGCAGTGTTATTGGATCTCCTACCCTACAGTGGCAGAGGGATGAGGCTGAGAGAGAACAACAGGCACACAAAACTGCAAGGTTCATTCATTCTGCAGGTCCATGGAGCCTTGGGGCTTATCAGCAGTGGCCGGCTGGAGGCTCCATTCTCCCTTGGGCAGTCAGAAGCACCCCTGTGCTGAGCTCTAGGCCAAGCAGGCTGTGCTGACATCAGATACCACCATGGCTGGCATCCAAGCTGAGATGGACAGAGATCAGACCCAGCTAATGTCCTCATTAACAATGCCCAGCATCCTGCTAGGTCAGCCGCACCGTGGACTCACCCTCAAGACAGACATCCATCAGGTGGCTATTATGCACACTTGAGCCACTAGGGAATCTAAGTTAGTGTGGCAGGCCCCCATATTTGGTCCTGTCCAGTCTTGAGACTGTGCCCAACCAGGGTGAAGCTGAACAGAGAAGAGTACACAATGGTCCAGACCATTCCAAAACTGGCCTCGCCCGCCAAACTCACCAGGACACTCTACTATCCTGAGCAACACAGGTAACTTACCTATTTCAAGGGATCTCAGCATGTCCTAACACCCATCTTGTGGACTCTGTTCCTGTAGAGAAACCAGAGGACACTATGTGAAGCTCCCCTAGAATCAGTCCCTTCTGCATATAGGCATACTGGCCCAGACTGTCCCCCAAGCAGGACACTGGCATCCTGGATCCTAAGGTCACCCTGTGGTGCTCCTGACTCAGCCACACATTGTATGTACTTCCCTGTCCCCACACACAACTGGGACTGTAGGTTTCATCAGGTGGACTTCCCTTCTGATGAGGTTGAGAGGTCAGAGATATGGACTGATAGTGTCCTCTTTCTCCTCCCAGAAGGCTGCATCATTAGGGTCTTGGGGCTCCACATAGAGTCTTCCAGACCTGCAGCCCATACCTTCCTTGTGGGATGACATTTGCCTCTCCCAAGGCTCCCCAAAGCTAGCTTCAACCCTGGCTCCCAGTTCCTATGACATTGGTGGCAGGCAAGTTGTAGGACTTGCTCACAGTGCATGGAGGCGAGACAGCACTGGTATCTGCTCTGCACGCAATTCCACCATGGCTCTCAGGAACCACTGCTTCCTGTCTCGGCAGACAGTCTAGGGACACATTCCCTCTTGGTGTATCTGAGCCTAGGGGCACTGCCAGAGTATTTATGTCATAAAAATGAAAACCTGGATGACATAGACAGTTAGGGATAGGTGTCAAAGGAGGTATCTCTGGGGCACAATGATATAAGTAATGGGAGTTCTTCCCTTTCTGGTCTGTTTCCAGACTGTTCTGTGCTTCTGTCCAATCTTCCTCTGTGGACTCTATCTACTTGGTTCTAGAGGTGGTCTCTGTCTCACAACAGCCTATTAAGCTTTTGGGTAAGAATTCCATCTAACCTAGATTGTTTGTGCATGTGTGTGTGTGGGGGGGGGTAACAATGGGAGGGGTGTAGGGGGGAGCAGTACTCAGAGCCTGGTTTACTGGCAGTCCCTGAGGCCCTCTGGTGGCCATAATCAGGCTAGGCTCTGGCTGCCAGAGAGGTAGAGAGGTTTCAAGTAGAACATGGAGAGCTGGTTAAATATTAGAGTGGGATCATGGAATATGTGGGTGAGGGTCAGCACACAGCACCAGAGGCAAGGGGGAGCCTGGCACATGCTAAGGCAGGAGGACCAGCTGATAGTGGAGAAGTGGTTGGATAGAGTTGTCCACTAACTCTTCCCCCAAGCAGAGGCAAAGCCTCTGGCTGGGGAAGGAGCCCTGCTCTAAGCATGGCATTTCTGGGACATCTCTGCTTTTAACTTAAATGTTAATCTAGATTTTTATCTCACGGAGAACCATGTGACTTTGTTATCAGCCCCAATGTTCAAAAAGTCTCTCACCAGGACTTACCACACGCCACAGCTTTGGCCACATGAGTGGTAAGCCAACATCTGACTCCCACTGACTGTCCAAGATAGGTATAATTCCCCATTTTTCAAATGTGAAAACCAGAACCAGTCCAGGCAGGATCTGAACTCAAGTCTTCCTATCCCCAGGGTTTCCCATACTCCTCACCCAGCAGGAAATGACATGGCTGCAATAATATGATCCCTGCCATGGGAGACTCCAGGAGAGAAGGTAGGAGAAAGGTGGAGAGACAGAGGGGCTACAGGAGGCAGGGTGGTAGAGGTCACCAGAGGAATGGGTGTCTTTCCAGGAGGGCTCTCATCACAGGAGCAAGGCACAGGAGTGGTCAGGGTGGGGTAACTATGGCCAGCCTGCTGGGAGCCCTGAATCATGAGACACATAGGAAATGACCAAAGAGATTGGACAGAGCCATGAAACAAAGGCAGATCTAGTGATGGCACTCAAGATAGTGAATACCCAGCCTGTAACCCTTTGAACATCCTGCTGAACTGGTCTACAGGCTCTGGGGTCACCCACCTGGCCAAAAACCACTGGGTGCTTTGCCAGGCTCCATTTCTCCCATGAGGATGGTCTGAGCCTACCCTTGCCATAACCTGCCTCCCAGGCACACACACTGAGCTTCTCTACAGAGACACTGCCACAACCTGCCTGTACCCCACAGACCTACTCGGACTCTGGGAAGGGTCTGCAGCTGTGTTATAGAGCCACGCCACTGACCTAACCATGGGGCTTAAGACTGGGGTACAAGTTTAAACACCAGACCAGCAAGCTATGGGCCAGCAAAGGCTGACTGTGTGAAGAGTTTCCACAGGTACAAGCTGAGTCAGGCCAGACTGAGCATGAGAAGCAGGTAATTTAGGATCACATACGCCCACCCTGGATCAAAATGGCCTGCTTTAAGAGCTTGCTTGGTGCTGACTGTATTGTACCCGCAGCAGCCTGTAGTCTTGCATGGGTCTCCTTGGGCTCTGCTCTGTATGCATAGGTAGGACTGAGAATGCAAGTATCTGGGAACATGCCCTTCCAGTAATCACACACACAGAGAGCCCTTCAGCCACCAGGCAGGGAAAATTCATTCTGCTCAATGAGTAGTACCTGCTACAGCCAAACCATTCCTCCTTACCTGTCACAAGAACACACCAACTGCTCCTATGAACATTAATGTGCTCACACACATGGACACAGCTCATGTCTGGACTGCCCTGCAAAACTATTTCCATCTACCAGTGCCCTTCTGGGTCTGAGTGTCACACTATCCCATGACTACGTGGCCCTCAAATCTCCTCCAGAGCTCAAGAAACCTCTGCCTCCTTTGCAACTGTGCATCCTGACAATCAGCCAAGAAGGAATAGAGCTCTGGCTTTTCAGCTAGGCGTGTGTTGGAGCTCCAGGCTAGTGTGGAGTGAAGGGAGCTCAGTCTGAACCCCTGTGCTTCACAAAGAAGGAAAGGGTATGTAGCCCTGTTCCTGTGGAGGCCATGCAGAGGGTGCCGGGGACAAGAAAAGGCGACCTGGAAGGGGAGTGGGGTGAGAGAATGAATGTAGGGAGCCACAGAGCACAGACTGAGGGGGGAGGAGTGTAGCAGCTGGGACATAGGGAGAGAGAGCCTTGGTCACCAGCGTCTGTGCAGACAAGTGCTGAGGATGGCACATCTAGAAGGTCCCAAGTGGGCACTGGCTTGGCCGTGCTCAGAAGCACCTTTGTCATCATGCCAAGTATTTCCTGCCTGACCCCAAATGGAAAGTGGTCAGAGATAGCAAGAAGCATCAAATACCTCACATGACACAAAATTGTAGGTTCAGGCCTTTTTAGATAGCCAGTATCTCTCTGGACCACCTGTTTCTGAAGCAAACATAACCTCAGAACACAGGGATCAACTTCAACATCCTGCTATATGTCACTGTCCCAGGCTCACAGATCCTGAGACACTCCCCACAGCAGGCAACACTTGCTCTGGATAAACCGCCTGGGTCCTGGACCAAAAGAGAGGTAGAAGGACTGGGGATCCCATTGTGGAATTACAGGCACTCAATGCATAGCTGGTCCTACTTAGGGAAAGATGTTCCCAAAGACAATTTGGGCATGGCTCCATCCCTTAGCTTTATAAAAGTAAGCATGTGTTTTGCATTTCGGATTGCTAGCCCACATTAAGAGTCTAGCCTAAAAGTTAACACAAACAGAAGCATTTTCTTTCTTTTCCGTCATTTCTAAATGTCTGAATCTACAGAGACAGTCCCCTAATACCTTAGACACTGATACCTGACACTGAAACAAATACAGTTAAATACTGAATATAAGTAGCATTTAATTATTTAAAAATTAAAAGGGGAAAGCCATGGTATCCAGGCCTCCCGCGCAGAGCAACTCCAGACTTGCATATTCTCCAGGGCTGGTGTCCCACTGAGGAATGTAGGGGTATCTAGGGAGGAGATTCAAGCAGGGACACCAGACAAGGGATTCCCAGCAGCGCCTCCTCTCTCTTTTGTGAGGCCTTAGGAGCATCGCCGCGTAGGGACATTCCCTTGGCATCGCCAAGACCCTGCGCTCACCAATGGCCGTGCCACCACGGGAAATTCCCCGGCCGTGCCACCCCGGGAAGTTCCCCAGGCTCGCCGCCCGAGTCCTGGTAAAGTTTCCATAGCCGTTGGGTCCCTGCTTGCAGGCTCTGCAGTGGCTCGCGGAAGGCAAGGCTGTGGGAGCTGGGTCCTGTTCAGCCCGGAGGCTGAAGCTGGCGCCGTGGCCAGGTTGGACAGAGCCCTGAGGTCATGCACAAAGGGACCCGCCCCCAACCACCCGGGTCTCTGGGGACCCGTTGTGTGCTAGAGCGCGGGTGAGCAGAAGAACCAGCTTCTGAGCCCCACCCAGACCTAAAGTCCGAGCCCAGGACCCATCCCTACCTTAGTCCGCATCTCAGTCTAGTCTCTATACCAGCTCGCTCCCCCAGGACCTAACCCTAGTCCTGGCCGGGGCCTGAGTGTCCAGCCCCAGGCCCACAGCCGGACCCCGCCCACCCGGCCGAGCTCACCTGGCGCGCGGCGTGGGCGGCTCCGCAGCGCGGCCTCCGCCCCCAAGACAGGCGTCCCCAGGTCCCCCGGTGCGCAGGGAGCTGCCTCTCCAGCGCCCAGCACCGAAAGTGGCTCCCGGGGCCACAACTTGTGCTTGTGAGGGGGTTGGGGGGAACACTCCTCCTCCCTTAGTGGAGCAGCCAGCAGGCTAGCCCTCCCACCCCTCCCGCTGCCCGTGCGCAAAACGGACCTGACCGGGGACGAGGCCTCCGCCCCGCCCCATCCAACTGCGAATTTCCCCATTGGTAGAGAGACGCGCCCCGCAACCCGCACCGATTGGATGGATGTGCAGAGATTGCGGCTTGCTGTTGGATTCCTGGTATTGTCAGTCTTAGCCCAAGATCGGCCCCCCCTAGCAGAACAAGCCGAGGCCCTGACACCTGCCCGGAATGCTGTGGCTGCAACAGCTGCAGGAAGCTCGGAGTTGCCCCCTCCAGGCCACCTTCAGAGGAATTCTGGGGATAGTAGGCCCTGAGCTGGAGCTTGCAGGACCGGCGGTCACTCCCGGATTCCAGCAGCGTTGTCTCCATCTCCACCCCAAGTTCGCAGGTATCCTGGTGTTAGCCGGACATTGAGCGTCGATTCCTTTCTATTGGCATAGAATGGTATTTATCTTACACTCTGAAAGTGTGTTAGGCTGCTGCTCCCATTTTACAGATAGAAAACTGAGGCTTTAGGCGACCAGGGCGTGAACCCAGTCGATGGACTTCCAGCCCTTGGGGGCTCTCTCACTGTCCCCATAATCCCTGCAGCAAGGACGAACAAGGTCAGCTAGGCTGGTACAGAGTGGGGATGGTTGCAATGATTTTGAGGGCAAAAGCAGACTCTAGAAAAAAATAGAGCTTTTTTCTTCTATGAAGCCTATATTTGTAGAGCCTTTGGGCACTCCCCACCGCTGCATGAGACTGCGCTTTCCTGGGGCAATGAAAAGCGCCCTCGTCCCGGAAAGGGGAATTATGTGTTTATCTCTTCCCCACTACACCCTGGTGTCCCGATTTCCTCTGCCCTGCTTTGAGTCTTGGAGAAATTTCAAGGAGCTTTATCCACTGCCTGAAAAGATGAACACATATTTCCCTGCCAGGTAAAGTACACCAACTACATCTCTGCAGTGACATAAGGCAGTGGAGGGGACCCACGGGGGATGCTGTAACATAAACAGGAGATGGAAGTGCAGACAGTGGAAATGAATCTGGCCTGTGCTTGCTCAAAAGCCTCTTATCCTGAGTGCACTGGAAATAAGCAACTCTTCTGGGCTGTCCTTGTTTCCCAACACCCCTACTGATAGTGCTAATGGAGGCCAGGGTGTGTGTATGTGTAGTGGGTCTACCCAGATGGTCATATTTCACCCACCTATGCTGAGTCCAGTGTGCTCACCCAATAAGGGTTGCTTGGTGAAGACAAAGAAAGTAAATGCCTGGAGCAGGATCTCACTTCTGGGTCCCTCTTCTCTAACAATATGAATTGATACCAAGAGCTTTTCAGAGTCAAGGCAGTTGCTACTAATCTGTTGGTATTGCTTCTTGAAATGAACACCATTTGGCATCCTGGTTTTGAGATATTGTTGCAGCTCTGGCAAGGCAGAATGAGCAACTCCAAGAAAGCAGAGTCTTCCAAGAAGGTAGCTCTCTCTATGTAAAGCAACTACAGCTCTCTACTGCAGCTGCCATTCTGGTTAAGTTGCTGTGTGTGTGTGTGTGGGGGGGGGGCTCTCTTTCCTCCATTAGAAGTGGATTTAGTAAATCCAGCTGTACCCTGGCCCGTACTCATCCCGGAGCACCTCTCTTGAAGACCTCCATAGCTCTGGATCATACCACTTCCCCATACTTGCTGATGGGACAAAGAGGCTGAACGGGTTTCTTCTCTGCTAGAAGAGGGCAAAAGGGAGGCATAGCCTCCCAATGTAGCCTAAGGTAGGAATGTCCCCTTCTAGAGACCTGGCTGCTTTAGAGCCTGATCATCAGCTGCACAGAGAAAATCAGGGTGGATAGAGAGCTCAGATAGGTTTCAGGGCTGCTATCTTACAGTCTCCCTACCAGGACCAATAATGAATATCTCCCCTCTCTCTGTCTCTCTCTCTGTCTCTCTCTTTCTCTCTCTCTGTCTCTCTCTTTCTGTCTCTCTCTCTGTCTCTGTCTCTCTTTCTCTCTGTCTCTCTCTCTCACTGTGTGTTTCTTGCTCTGTCTGTCTCCCTCCCTCCTTATCCAGCCGGCTGCTGGCCATCTCTGTAGGGATAGTGCTGGGGAAAGCCACAGAGAGGAAGTGTTTGTCAGGAAGAACTTCCTAACTAGGTGGCACTTAAATCCTAAAAAGGTGTTTACAAAAAGTGGTGAGCTCCCATTATGAAGAATGCACAATGAGCCAGACTCAAATGGGAGAGAATGTCAGAGTGCAGAACTATCAAAAAATAGGGGCAGGAATTGGATCCCCTTCCCCTAATTGGACTGCCTAGTTGGGCCTCAGAGGGAAAGGATGTGCTGGGACTAGATGTCCCAGGGTGGGGTAGTACCCAAGAGGGGTTCCCCCTTCCCTGAGGAGAGGAAGGAGGGGAGCTGCTATCAGGATGTAAAGTTAAATAATTAAGGAAAAAAATTGGGGCAGAGGTTCAAATCCCCCCAAAGGACCACCTGCTGCCTGTGATGGGATTTGAACCACTGTTCAATATGTTCTTACATCTCTCTTTATGGATAGGATTGATGAGAAAGCATATCCAAGCCGGGCGTGGTGGTGCACGCCTTTAATCCCAGCACTTGGGAGGCAGAGACAGGTGGATTTCTGAGTTCGAGGCCAGCCTGGTCTAGAGAGTGAGTTCCAGGACAGCCAGGACTACACAGAGAAACCCTGTCTCGAAAAAAAAAAAAAAAAAAAAAAAAAAGAAAGCATATCCAACCAACCAATGTGTCTCATTCTGAGTTCATGGCTTGGTGCTTTGGGGACAAGCTACTGTGTATCTGCTATATCCCAGGCCATGCTCTTTTAGCCTCAAGCCAGTGTCCTCTTGTCCATGACTACCTCTTAGTCCAGTAGACCAAGTGGCAGCTCAGCAGGAGCACAGGGTGACTGTGCTAAGTTGGAGGAAGAATGGAAGTGCCTAGCCAGGTCTGCCACCTGCTGGCTAGGAGTCATGGTCTCCAGAGTCCGGTCATGTTTGCAAATGGTTTCCTTTAGTTCTCAGGAGGAATGCTGGTGAGGCTCTGTGAAAGAGGGCAGAGCTGTGGCTGGTTCTGGCTATAGCCTTGCCTTTGCCTCTCTGAGTTCCAGTTTTATGCAAAGCATCAGCACTGAAGTTTGGGACCATGGCACCTAGATCTTCCAGGCAGCTAATGCCACTTGGCATCTTTTTTAAAAAAAATCAATTACATTTTATTTTGTGTGTATGCACCACAATGCACATGTGGTGACCAGAGAACAACATAAAGGACACAGTTCTCTCCTTCCACCATGTGGATCCCAGGGATGGAACACAGGTGGCCAGGTTTGACAGCAAGCGTCTATACCCAGGCAGCCATCTTGCTAACCCTTTATTTTACTTCAAGTGAATAGCTTAACTGCTCTGAGCAATTATATTTACATCCCTCAAGTGGAGTGCATGAGAACTGGGTATCAAGACAACTGGATTGAGAGCCTGTAGTACAGTATCATTGTCTTTTTTTTGTTTTTTGTTTTTTGTTTTTTTCGAGACAGGGTTTCTCTGAGTAGTTCTGGCTGTTCTGGAACTCACTCTGTAGACCAGGCTGGCCTTGAACTTAGAAATCCGCCTGCCTCTGCCTCCCAAGTGCTGGGATTACAGGTGTGCGCCACCACGCCCAGTTCAGTATCATTGTCTTTAACGTGGTTGTGATCCTTGTACTGAGTACTCACCTTGAGGAGGACCTCTGATGCTCCACCTTAGCGATGCTTAAGCCCCTTACACAACCTGATACTAACAGGTACAGGAAGCCCCCAGTGATTGTCTTGGTCGTGTTCTAAATGTCCCAGTCATCGTCCAAATATAGCACAAGCGTGGTAAATTCCTCATCCTTGTGGTCTGGACTCGCAGGACAGCCTCTGTGACTACTTAAGGACTATGGAAGGCACGGTGGAGCAGAAGTTCGTGTTCTGTGTTGTTTTTTAGTGCAGGGAATACAATAGATGAGAAGCCAGAGGCCAAGGATACAGGCAGTCTGGTAAGACTTGGAGGCGACAAAGGGAGGGGAGGGCTATCCGGGACAGATGATATATGGTCTAGAAGTAAAGACCAGGACATTGTCTAAAGTGGGTGGAGGTGGGTCCAGCGCCTGAACCGGGGTGCAGGGGCTATCTCAGTCTCACAGAGATAACCCACAGGCTGAGGAGCTGTGGCAGCATGAAAGGACCAGATGTCCACACAGCTCCAGCCTTGGTGCATCTCCAGTCTTGGTGCAGCTGCGGGGGCGGAGCGCTGTATCTCTAAGCGACAGCACATACGGCCAACAAGGCCGCGATTCTGGGTTCGCTGCTCCGCCCTTCGCTGCTGCGCCCAATAGCGAGCGCTCTAGCGGCGGGCTGGGCGGGGCCGGGCTGGAGGCTAAAGCCCGCGGGTGCGGCACCCGGAAGTCGGCGGCGGCGGCGGCGGAGGCGGTGAGTGTGCAGGGGGTGACTGGGGCTAGCGGGTTGAGCTCCTGGCGGGGCTGCCAAGGTCGAGCGCCGGGCTCCTGGAACGCGGTCTGGATCAGGTTGGTCGAGGACGAGGCGGTCCGCACCTTCCCGTCGTAATTCAGTTTTCCCTTTCCAAGGCATTAAATGGAAACTAAACGGCCTGCTGGTTCGGGACTCTAGTCTGACAGACCAGACCAGATTGTCTCTGACAATTGAAAGCAACCCTCACGGTACTGGAAGATGTTTCTGTTTATCCCTGTCAGGATTGGGCGCGGGGAGGGGGTCACGGCAGCAGGGGCAGACTTGCTGTGTAAGAGGCTAGATTGGCGGGACAGAGAGCTGAATGGTTGTTGCCGGGTGAAGGGCTGCAGCCTCCAGCGTCAGGAATTACTCTGGAACCTAGTCATGTTGCCCCTCACTCTGAAACCTCCGATGGGGTCTCAGGCTTCACAGTATTTTACAGTAGACAGCAAGTGCTGGGTCATTCTTATGCCTGATAAGGGCTTTACTGGGCTGGCGTGGTGAACCCTTGCTCAGAGTGGGAGGACATTGCGTGTAGGCTGCATCCAGGCCAGGTCTGGCCCCACTCTAGGCTCATTGGCAGCTGGGGTTTTGCTTGTTTGCCTCTTGGACAGTGGACAAGGAGGACCTGATGTTGAGACCCCATCCATCTACCCTCAGCATCTTTCCTATGTTTCCTTCTGCCCGATAGGTCACGTCTTTAGAGTGCACCCTATGCCCTTGCAAATGTCTTGCTCAGCAGACCTGTCTGCTGCCTGGGCCTGCTGACTACTGTCTTGCCACTACTAGGCTAAGCCATCTTCTATGGGGTAGATGTGACAGCTATAAGGGACAGGTGAATGACATGTCCTCTAGACAACTTTTTAAGGTAGTATTCATTAGTCCAACCTTGTACATAGTGAAGAAAACTCTAGCCAAGGAGGCATGTGTTTCCAAGGTTGCTGCCAGTCAGGGTGATTGGCTTCCAGGCCTGTGCTTCTTCCCTGAGACCTCCTGGATCATGTGATCTGCTGGAGAGGGTGCCTGTTCCCAGATAGAACAGAGCCTCTGCCCCTCCTCCAGATTCCTAGTGTTGCTGCTGGGATGTGGGATGCTGTGGTGTTCACATCTCTTCAGGTTCCCCTACCATGGTCCCTGATTCCACATTTTCATTTTACTTTTGTGTCTTTATTTTAAGTGTTTGGGGGGGGGGGAGACACATGGCCAAGAGGCCCAGTTCCCAGCTGTCAAGTCAGCAGCCTGAGAATTTCCCCTAGTTTTAAGGACCTAATCTCAGATCACACCAGGCTTTAATGATGAAAAGAATTCCAGGCTAGCTAGTTTAGGAAGCAGACTTGAAGATTGTGATAAAGATATTTCAATAGAGGCTTAAGCATGAAGATTAGGCACAAAAGAGGTGCCCAAAAGGAAAAAGAAAAAAGGTAAAACATACCCCAAAGCTTGGGCTTGGAGCTTCTCAGAAGCACCTCACTGAGTGAGGTTTAAAAGTCCTGTCTTATTTGCGGCTCCTAACTAGGTTCAAAGTCAAAAGTTCAGCCCTCGGGGATAGAGGAAGGTAGGATATCTTACTGTAAGCAGTTTTGTTTGAGGTTCTCTGACTGTGTCTGGGTAAAGAGATAAGGCCATACCCAAGGTCATATGCATTTTTTTTCCAGGCCTTAAGTGTATTGCTATCTTAACCTAAAATACCTGTAAATGAGGCCAGGCATGGAGGCTCACACCTTTAATTCCAGCACTAGGGATGCAGAGGCAGGCAGAACTCTGTGAGCTTAGTCAGGGTCACACAGTGAGAACCTGTCTCAAAACAAACAAATGTAAAAAAAACCTGTATATGAAAACCATGGCCAGCATCAGCGCCCGCAGCACCGACTGTGCTGGACCGTTTGCTTTTCAGCTGGCAAACGCATTAACCCTGGTCCAGGATGAGGTCCTGCCCGTGCTTCGCCTCACTTCATTGGCCTGTGTCTCCATCCTGCCTCAGCTAGATGCAGTCCTCAGTCTGATCACCTGACTTGCTCTCATATATGGTACCCCTTAGACCTTCCCTGGATGTGGGTGACCGACTACCTGTACAAAGAACAGGACGGGAAGGCTTGGAGGAGTTCTAGAAACAGCCAAGCTTGTTGACACTAGGTGGGGAAGACCCAGAGTTCTTCCTTTGGTCCCAATAGCTTACAACAGTAGTAACTGTGAGTCTGGCGTGTGTTGGTTCAGACCACAGGGCTTGCTTGGTAAAGGGCTCCTGACCAGATCACCTTAAACTAACTTGATTTTTGAGGTAATCTGTACCACTTCCACCTCTTATCTCAACTATTCATTGTTTGTTCTTTGAGGCAGTATAGCCTTGACGAGCCTAGAACTTGCTTTGTTGCCCAGGCTGGCCTTGAGCTCCTGGCTGTCTTATTTCTCGGCCTCCAGGGTGCTGTCAACTTTATTATTCTCTCTCTCTCTGTGTGTGTGTGTGTGTGTGTGTGTGTGTGTGTCTTGCTGTGACTCCTAGGCTGACATTGAATTGGCCATCCTCCTGTCTCTGCCTCCTAGGTGCAAGAATCACAGGTGTGCATGCTACATACACCCAGCTTCCTTTTGAGATTTCAAAAGTCATGTATACAAACTTTTTTTAAAAAAAGGCTCCATGTCTCAGCAACTACTCCCATTACGGTATACTCCTGACACTTGTGTCTACTGGCAGGCAAGATGTCTTAGTGCTTGCCTCTGTCCTCTCTGGGGAAGCTGTGAGCTAGAGATGGCGCTATAGTTAAGAGCATTTGTTCTTGTTTGTTTGTTTGTTTGTTTGAGACAGGGTTTCTCTGTATAGTCCTAGCTGTCCTGGAACTCACTCTGTAGATCAGGCTGGCCTCGAACTCAGAAATCCACCTACCTCTGCTCCTGAGTGCTGGGATTAAAGTCAGTTCCAGGACAGCCAGAGCTACACAGAGAAACCTTGTCTCAAAAACCAAAAAAAAAAAAAAAAAAGATGTATTTATTTTATGTATATGAGTACACTGTTGCTGTCTTCAGACACACCAGAAGAGGGCATCAGATCCCATTATGGATGGTTGTGAGCCACCATGTGGTTGCTGGGAATTGAACTCGGGACCTCTGAAGAGCAGTCTTATCCCCTGAGTCATCTCTCTAGGCCACCCCATCCCCTCTTTTTCTAAAATGAAATGCCATATTTTTGTCTGGTTCTAGATCAGCCAGGGCTCCTGTTTCAAAAACGAAACAAACAAATGAAACTAAACAGAATATCCTATTTTATGTATTTATTATTTTAATACAAAATGAGGTGATAAAAGCCACCTGAGGGCCAGGCCTGTCCCTATTGTGGGGGCAAGGGACAGGCTGGGCTTCCTACCAAGAGGAAACTGAAATGCTTGCCAGCCCTGTATCCAAGCTTTCTGTCAAACCCATAGTATGTTTGGTTTGTGCTATTCCTTTGAAATGTGAATGACACCCTGATGTGAGGCTGAATTAATGTCTTCAGAACCTTGGGGAGATCTGAGGAGAAGGTATCACAGGAGACAGTTTGTCATGGTGAACTGCTGTGGAATAGCTGGATTGAGCAGCATAGGCTTACAGAGCTCTGGCTGCCAAGATGGGAGGAGAGGAGGGTGCTGTAGCTGATTGGTTGCCCGGGGATTTCTCAGCCAAGGTCTCAGGAATGGCGACACTGTGTTCCATATGTGTTTACCTCTTCTGCTGGCACTCCCTGGAGCCCAGATCACAGCCCATCACATCGGAAGTTTCTTTCTGTCTTGTCCTGCCCAGAAGAACAGCTTCACCCCCAGGAGCTACTACAGCCAGCAGCGATTTGGCTGCAGGTCCTGGCCACTGACCCATCTTTTTTAGACTGATATTTTTACTCCTTGTCATTCACGTTGTCAGCTGATTGCACGAGCCCCACAGCCTCTGCCCAAAGCCTTGATAGACTTGACACCCCTGATAGACTGTCTCAAATTGTTAGCTCTCCAGCTGGGAAGTCAGAAAAACATAACTCCTGTTCCTTTGTGTGTGCCCCACAATGCCACCTTTCTGTCCACACACCTTGCTTGCTTGCTTTTTTTCTAGGTCCTGGGTTATGTTGCACAGTGCTTAGGTAAATGAGACTGTTGTCAGGCAGTGCCCTGTGCCCCTGTGTTCTGTGCCATGACATCGGCTCATTCTTTCTTTCTGTCTCTTTGCTGCATATATCAGCATGGGGTGAGAGCAAGGTGTCTGAGCTTCCTTCTAGGGCTCTTTGGAGGTAGACAGCTTTCTTTATCTTGAAACATGCCAACAGCAGGCACACAGGTTTTTGATGGATTCTATTAGGAAGACAGTCCATTCACAGGCAGAAACAAAAGCCAGTTCTGGTACCCATGCATCTGCTTCTTGTTGTCATACATTGTCCCTGAGACCAGATGGTTCTGTCTGCCTTCTGACTCCATGGACAGGTCTTGCTTATATCTAGTCTGTAATGGTTATTCCTGGTTGTCAAGTTGTCTATATCTGGAATGAGCTACCATCCAGAATTGGAAGGCTCACATGTGATCCAGATCTTGAGGCTGGAAGACACAAGTTTCTGACCTGGATCTTGGCATGAAGATCTTGAGTGCATCTGAAAGCCCATTAGATCTTAGGCCCAGATAGGGTAGTACACACCTTTATTTTTTTATTTTTTTTTAAAGATTTATTTATTTTATTTTTATTATATATAAGTACACTGTAGCTGTCCTCAGACACTCCAGAAGAGAGAGCCAGATCTCGTTATGGGTGGTTGTGAGCCACCATATGGTTGCTGGGATTTGAACTTATCACCTTCAGAAGAGCAGTCGGGTGCTCTTACCCGCTGAGCCATCTCACCAGCCCCCTATTTTTTTTAAAGATTTATTTACGCTGGGCGGTGGTGGCGCACGCCTTTAATCCCAGCACTTGGGAGGCAGAGGCAGGCGGATTTCTGAGTTCGAGGCCAGCCTGGTCTACAAAGTGAGTTCCAGGACAGCCAGGACTATACAGAGAAACCCTGTCTCGAAAAACAAAAACCAGAAAAAAAAGATTTATTTACTATACATAGGTACACTGTAACTGACTTCAGACACACCAGAAGAGGGCATCAGATCTCATTACGGATGGTTGTGAGCCACCATGTGGTTGCTGGGATTTTAACTCAGGACCTTCAGAAGAGCAGTCAGTGCTCTTAACTGCTGAGCCATCTTGCCAACCCAATACATACCTTTAATCTCAGGAGGCTAAGGCAAGATCTCTGAGTTCAAGGTCAGCCTGGGACAAAATACGTTCCGGATCAAGGGGTGGTGGTACACACCTTTAATTTGGGCCACACCTTCTGCTGGAGACCTACATAAGGACATTGGAAGAAGGAAGATTCATTCTTCTTCACTTGCTTGCATTTACTTCCAGCACACCTGTTGCAGTCTACTTCTACAGAAGACCAGCTGAAACAACTAGCCTCATAGGACTGAGCAACTACTAGATTCTTGGATTTCCCATTCACAGCTGACCATTGTTGGGGTAGTTGGACTACAGACTGTAAGTCATTACAAGAAATTCCCTTTATGGAGACATTCCATAAGTTCTGTGACCCTAGAGAACCCTGACTAATACACTAGTCACTGTATAAAAGACAGTGATGTTTTGTCTCCTGCCTGCTTGCTGCTGCTCCAGGGTAGGGGCAGCACCACTGGAAGGATACAAGCTGGCTTTGAGCTATGAGGGCTTCAGGTGTAAGTGTTCGAATGCTTGTAAGCGACCTTAGGCATGTATGACGCTGTGGGTTCCATCCCCAGCACCACAGGAATGAACATAAGGTGTTGAAGCTATGGACCTCCTTACTGTATTGCTTCACGGTCTTTGGTACTGGCACACTGTCTGGCATGGCTAACAGGGATAGTGCTATTTCTGGATTTAGAACCACAGCCTTTGTCCCAACAAGCCAAGGTCCATCACTGTCCTCAATAAACTAATTAAAAGATTCAAATGAAGGGTTTAGAGAAATGGCTTAGCTGTTAAAAGCTCTTGCTGTTCTCACAGAGGACTCGGGTTCAGTTCCTAGCACCTACATGATAGCTCACAACTATCCATCATACATGATGTTCACAGACACTTATACTAATAAATTAATAAGATTCTTATACATAAAATAAATAAATTAAAAAAAAATTTAAGACCTAAGTTAATAGTGAGAAGCAGTAAAAGGTTTCTGCGTTGCGGCCACACTGGGAAGAAGGACAAAGAGGCTGAGTAGCATGCCCATCCCATACTTACCCATAAGGCCTGTTCCGTCAGGCGCTCTGAGACATGTCAGGTGATCGTGTCCTTTAAGGCACTGGCAGGGGAAGCTGTAATATTGTGTAGTTGTCCTTGTGTTTGTAATCTTTAGAGAAGGACATCTGAAGGTAGCGGATCAGTGAGTAAGGTTATGATTTAGAAAATGAATCTTAGCGTTCCACCTCATCTCAGGGCTGCCACTTGCCCGTGACTTCACAGTTTAGGGAAGGTGCTCGGTAGCCTGTAAAGCCTGGCTGATCCCCTCCACAGGGGCAGCCTCTCAGATCTAACATTCATTGCAGGGTCCCTAACGATGAGGGTACAGTTTCAATAGATGGTAGGAAGTGTCACGAAGCAGTCCAGCAAGGACACTGAGCCTGTCTTGCCAGGCTAGTCTCTCTGGTGAGGTCATCTGACCCTGTTTCCCTGGGTTGTCCCTGGGCTTTCGCCTTTTCGCCCAGCTGGAGATCCCTGGGAGAATTCAGTTCCTTGGGTGCCTTGTTTTTAACCACTGAGAGAATCAGAATGGGGGCACAAGTGTTTAATTAATGTGTCTTCGTTTCTCCCAGACAGGCAGTTACAGTGTGGCATTGATGATGCAGCTAGGCTTCTAGAAGGTAACCTTTTTTAAGCTAAGGTCTCCTGTATTCCAGGATGACCTTAAACTGAAAAATGGCTGAAGGTAACCTTGACCTTCTGATCTTCCTGTCTATCTCCCAAGTGGTTGAGTTCTATATACAGACTACCACACTGGTACAGAACAACTCTGTTGTTGGAGTTTTCACTGCTCAGCACAGCAAAGCAGATTTCATTTTTTTTCTTTCTTTTTCTTTTTCCTCCTTCTTCTCCTTTTGCTTATAGTTTACTATATTGAACATACACAAGATGTGGTGCCTACTCTGGCAAGCCCCTCCCCCTCTTCCACTGGCTGCTCATCTAGAAGATGGCAGTGTCAGAAGCATGTGCTTTCAGCTCTTGTAGTGAGTTGCTTTTTCAAAAGCCCACAAACAAACCCTCCTTGGTCCTTTCCAAGGCCAGCATCCTCATTTACCTAAGGGCCCCCCTCTAGGCCTACATTCTTTTTTTTCTTTTAATTTATTATTTATGTGTATGAGTGTTTTGCCTGCATGTATGTATGTGTGCCACATGCATGTAGTGCTCTCAAATGCTAGATGAGGGTGTTATTGTACATGTTACATACAGTCTGAGCTGTCATGTGAGTTTCGGGTCTCAAACCCAGGTCCTCTGGAAGACCACCCCAGTGCCTTTAACCACTGAGCCATCTCTCCAGCCCCCTAGACCCAAACTCTTTTTAGCCGCCCCAGCACCACTCAGCACCATTTGCCCCGTGGGGTTGGTGAGGCTGAGTTTGAGATGTAGCCAAACCATAGCGTCAATGAATAGCCAGGAAAGAAACCGTCTCTCCAGACACTGAAGCAGAAACTGGGGTGAAGGTTAACTGCCACATCATTGTGGAACCTGGGGATGCTGCCAGGCCTGAGTGTTAACATGGGACCAGCTGGATGGTTCAACCAGACACCCGGGTATTGGCTAAGCATTTGGGAAGCTCAGTTGTTCTGCCTTACATCATCCAAACAGACAAGTCTGGTCTCACTCTGGGCTAGGAAGGAAGTTATTTAAAAAGACAGGAGATACAAAACGTACGTAGTAAAAGGTGGCAAATTTTAGCCAGGTGTGGTATATTCCTGTGATTTCAGGACTCAAGAGGTAAAGTCAGTCTTGGCTATGTAGTGAGTTCAAAGCTATTACAACTTAAAAGTCAGGTTCGTGGGAAGGAGCTGACATGAGAGCAGCCTTCCAAAGAACTCTGTTAGAAGAGAGGGTCCTGAAGGGGGAGAGCAGGCCCTCAGGTCCAGAGAAGAGTTTCATTTGGGAGGATAGCTGCCATGTTTATTACAATGGGATCTGAAGAAGAGATAAACACCCGTAAATTCTGGACTAGAGATAACATCATGGCCATAGACAGCCAGATGGGGCCTCAAAGGGAAGAGAATCTTCCCTTCAAAATATGGCAAACAGAGGAGTTTTATGACTTGGATTTTCAGAGAAGGGTAGGCAGACTTCATACGGGGGACTGAGTCCACTTGCCACAAGCAGAGAGACTGTATTAGGTGGGATCATGGCCCCAAATGTGTTGAATTTGGGATTAGGGGCAAGGCTTGCTTTTTCAAGAAAGAAATTTTGCTGTGATGTAAGAGTTTGCTCTACTAAGCTGAAGGAATGGCATGGTAGGTAGGTCATGAGACAGACACATAGATATACCAAAAAGGAAAGAACCTCAACTGGAGAATGGGATTCCAGGAAGGGTGGAGGAACCTCTGAGGCCATCTGAATGGACAGTGCATACTGAGATGGTTCTTGAAAGCATTATTAGCAAATGGGCCAGGGATTCCTGGGAAACTGTCCTTCCCAATCCTTGCTGTGTACTAAGAATAGCTTGGGGTGGAACACACCTTTTGTTGTTTTGAGATGGAATGTCTTAGAGTTTTATTGCTCTGAAGGGAGACTATGATTATGGCAACCCTTGTAAAGGGAAACATTTATTGGAGCTGGCTGGCTTTCAGAGGTTCAGTCCGTTATCATCACGGTGGAAACATGGCAGCATGCAGGCAGTGATGCTGGCAAAGGAGCTCAGAGTGCTATGTCTTGATCTATGGGCAGCAGAAGGACTCTGTGTGCCACACTGGGTGTAGCTTAAGCATGTCAGACCTCAAAGCCTGTCCCGAAGTGACACACTTTCTCCAACAAGGCCATACCTATAGTGCCACTCCCTGTGACCAAGCATTCTAATACATGAATCTTTGGGAGCCAAACCTATTCAAACCACCACAAGGTTTCATTGTGTAGGCCTGGTTGGCCTTGAATTCAGAGATCTGTTGCTTGAATGATGGTATTAAAGGCATGTACCACCACTGCTGTCCAGCTTGGCATATACCTTTAATCCCAGTATTTGGGAGGCTGAGGCAGAGATATCTCTGAGTTTTAGACTAGACAGGTCTTCATAGTAAATTCTAGGTCAGCTAGGGCTATATAGGAAGGCCCTGTCTAAAAAAACAAAACAATAGCTCAAATGTAAGATACGTTCTGGTTTTTAGAATTGGCTATTTGGACCAGGGAATCTAAGCCATCGTTCTGAGAAGACTTTCACCAGCACACTTAGAAAACTGGAAGTCCTGAGCTTCATATTTGAAGACTCTTCTCTTTACATCTCGCACATCCTTCCGGGTGTGCCTTAATAACATCAGTTGTGTATGAAGTTTTCCTTCATGCCAGTGACTGCTGTGTCCATGGTAGGGACTAGCAGCCTTTTGAGGTTCAGTTCTAGTGCCCTCCCCCCATCTTCCTGGCATGGTCAGCAGAGGCACTGCTGGGTCCCAAGGGCCTCAGCCAACAGAGGCCACAAGTGTTTTTGGAGTATCCATTTTAATCGGGGCTGGGCCCTACAGGAAGTGAAAGGGCCTGATCCAGTTCCTATTTGCCAGAGCTACCCATACCCTGGTAATAGAGCTGGAGATGGGGAGGCTCTGTAACCAAGGACAGCTCAGAGGAAGTTGGGGTACTATCTTAGCAGAACACTTGAGACCTTCCTTTGTCATCTTGTCTGCATAGAAGGACCTTGGCTGTTCTCAGACATGGACAGAGCTGTTTAGTGTAGGTGTTCATCCATTTGTTGTATATTGACTAGCCCCTCTGTATGTTCTAGCAAATAGGCCATACTTCAGAGTGTATACCAGGACCCTAGTCAGGAAGGAGTTCCAATGTAGGCTGTGGGACAGTGTGGGGGTTATGTGCTTTGTACATACCAGAGGATCTTTGACCACATTTCCTCCAGTATCTGTTTAAGGCATTCTAATTTTTTGTAAACATTCTAAAAAAGAATGAAACTTATGTTAAGTAAGTGTGGGACTGACTTACTTTGTAAATACTCAGTGTTTATAGCTCAAATTTAAACTGTCTCCTATTAGGCTCATGTTTTCCTTGTTCCCCAGCAGGTATCACAGTTTGGGGAGGCTGTGGAACCACTAAGAGGTAGGGCCTAGTTGCTGAAAATGGGCATGGTGGCTCACACCTTTAATCTCAGCAGTTGTGAGGCAAAGGCAAGTAGTTCTTTGTGAGTTTGAAGCCAGCATGGTCTCATTTGTGAGTTCCATAGTTGAGACCCCCATCTCAAAAAAACCAAAACAACACAAACAACAAAAAAAAAAGAAAAAGGAGAGCCGGGCGTGGTGGCGTACGCCTTTAATCCCAGAACTTGGGAGGCAGAGGCAGGCGGATTTCTGAGTTCGAGGCCAGTCTGGTCTACAAAGTGAGTTCCAGGACAGCCAGGGCTACACAGAGAAACCCTGTCTCAAAAAACCAAAAAAAAAAAAAAAAAAAAAAAAAAAAAAAAAAAAAGAAAAGAAAAAAGAAAAGAAAAAGGAAGTAGATCATACTTGGCCCTGGTTTACCTACTGTGTGTTTCTTGGTTCTCCATGGCATGAGGAGCCTCAGCCACAGGCTAGGTTGTGGTCTCCACCATATCCTGCCTGCCACAATGAACTATGAGCCAAAGTCTTTCTCCCTGATGTTGTCACAGTGAAATAAAAGACACTGATGTAGAAAATTCTCCAGAAAAGGTACACTCTTCGTTTTGTAACTAAATTTGACCATGAAGTTTTTAAACTTTTGGAACTGTTCTGCAAGGTGAACTTACAAGTTTGGAGATGTGGGCTAGAGAAGCTCCAGAATGTTTATAGCTGAACGGGCAGGATGCAGCTAGAAATACAAGTGGCAAAGACTGCCTCAAGGCTTCGGACGGCGGAGTCTGTGAGAGTCCAGAAATTTTGAATGAGGCTGTATTCAAAATGGCCATTTGAAGCCTGGTCTACAGAGTGAGTTCCAGGACAGCCAGGGATACACAGAGAAACCCTGTCTCGAAAAACAAAAAAAAAACAAAAAAACAAAAAAAAAAAAGAAAAGAGCTGGGCGTGGTGGCGCACGCCTTTAATCCCAGCACTTGGGAGGCAGAGGCAGGCGGATTTCTGAGTTCGAGGCCAGCCTGGTCTACAGAGTGAGTTCCAGGACAGCCAGGGATACACAGAGAAACCCTGTCTCGAAAAACAAAAAAAAAACAAAAAAACAAAATGGCCATTTGAGTTTGTCAGAGGAAATTTAACCTGGTCTGTAGTGAGATTAGAGGCAAAAGACCAGAAAGATATTAAAAAACATGTAGTTTGACCAGGAAGGGAGCATGAGTGGCCAGAGCTGTTAGGGGAAATCTTGGGAGGCAGAGGCAGGTGGATTTCTGAGTTCAAGGCCAGCCTGGTCTACAGAGTGAGTCCCAGAATAGCCAGAGCTACTCAGAGAAACCCTGTCTCAGAAAAAAAAAAAAAAAGACAAAAGAAAACCAAACAACAAAACATAACATACTTAGCACTGTGGCAGGGCCTTACCCATCAAAGGCTCCAGGGTAGAATGCTGGAAACTCACGTCTCATCTGAGTGTGAACCCTGCTTACAGAGTGAGCTGTCGGGATAGGTCAGGTTCTGGCTTCCTGTTGGAGTAACTTGGTAAATGTGTTAAGAGTTTGGGAAGTGGGTTTCCCTCTGGCCTAGGAAAGCAGATTGCTGGTTCAGGTATGGCTAAGGAGTCTGTGTTGTATTTCTGTTCTGTCAACATCAAACCCTGTGCTTCGGACATGGAGTAAAGCACCAGACTTAGCAATGGAGATCAGCCAACTTAGGGAGGCTCTCAGGAGTCACTATAGTGTTGCCATCTGGACATTCAAAGTGTAGCTCGAGTATGCAGTGTTTTGCATTCAGGGAGTTGTGAATCTTCTCTGACCGTGAGTGAGTTAGAGTTGCTATTGCTGTTATGAAACAAACACCAGGCCGGGCAGTGGTGGCGCATGCCTTTAATCCCAGCACTTGGGAGGCAGAGGCAGGCAGATTTCTGAGTTTGAGGCCAGCCTGCTCTACAGAGTGAGTTTCAGGACAGCCAGGGCTGTCTTTTCAAAAAAAGAAAAAAAGAAAGAAAAAGAAAAGGAAAGGAAAGAAAAAGAAACAGCAGGACTGAAGGCAAACTAGGGAGAAAAGGGTTTATCTGGCTTACACTTCCACATCCATAGTCACCACTGAATGAAGTCAGGACAGGAGCTCAAGCAGGGCAGGAACTGGAAGCAGGAGCTGGTGCGGAGGCCATGGAGGGATGCTGCTCACTGGCTTGCTCACCATAGTTGGCTCAGCCTGTTTTCTTACAGAACCTAGGAGCATCAGCCCAGGGATGGCACCACCCACAATGGGCTGGGCCCTCCCCCATCAATCACTAATTAAGAAAATGCCTGCCGGGGCGTGGTGGCTGGGGTTTTCTCCTCTCAGATGACTCTAGCTTGTGTTAAATTGACACAAAATTAGCTAGCACAATAGGTGAACTCTTCAGTTCTGAGAGTGTGTTGGCCTTCTTTTGTTTTGTTATTTTCTGTATTTTCGGAAGGTCTGTTTGCAATTAAAATTTGTTTATGGCTCCTGGCTGATAAGGGGCTGCTTAGGGAAGACAGGGAATCTTAGTGCTTCTGTTAATCAGGGTTCTCTAGAGTCAGTGTTGTGCCCATTTCTGGAGCCCCTAAAGACCACCAAGGAGCCAATTCGACTGCAATCGTACTATAGGGTCTTTATTCTAGCTTGAGCTTCAGACACACCACAGGATGGGAGGGTGAAGCCCCAGTCCAGTTTCAAGCAAGCATGTATAGAGGCAAGCAAACAAGCAAGGGGCTTTCCAGCTTGGCACACATCTGCTTTGGGCGGGCGGGGGCTGTTATGGAATTTGCTGCACTTTAAAATGATTGACTGGTCCTGGGAGCCAAGCCATAAACTCTCCTAAGTAAATATCTTTAGGTACATCTGTAACTTCTGCTTTCCTCCTGGCTGGTGGTTGTTAGGGAGTGACCTGGAGACCAGTGCTAGGTGTAGGTTTGGTGGTTAACTGGAGTTCAGGTTAACCTTAAGTCAGGTTCTCTAAGATGGAGTCTGAACCCGAGATGTAGTTGGTGTGATCTCGCAACAGAAGTTATAGAATGTCTGTAATAGTAAGGGAATTCATTGGAATGACTTACAGGCTGTAGTCCTACTAACCCGACAATGGGCAGCTGTGCATGGGAAGAAGTCCAAGAGTCTAGTAGTTGCTCGGTCCTACGAGGCTAGGCATCTCATCTGGTCTCCTGTATAAGTTAGAGTCCTGAAGAAGCTTCCAATGCTGGCAAGTTAGTGTAAGCAGGCCAAGAAGAACAAACCCTTCCTTTGTCCATTGTCCTTTTGTAGGCCTTATGTAGTAGAAGGTATGGCCCAGATTAGAGGTGTATACCACCACACCTGAATTTAGAATTTGCTCTGTCCCAGACTGGCCTTGAACTCAGATCGGCTTGCTTCTATCTCCTGGCATTAAAGGCATGTTACTACCTTGCCTGGGCCTATGTTTTTTTTTCAAGGCCACTACACCTCAAGATCAGGATCAAAAGCCTGTGTCTTCCAGACTCAAGATCTGGATCACGGGTGTGACCTCCATTTCTGGATTGTAGTTCATTCCAGATGTAGTCAAGTTGACAACCAGGAATAGCCATCACAGCTTCTCACTGTTATTTTATGCATATGGGTGTTTTGCTTGCACATATGAATGTGCACTGTGTGCACTGCCTGATGCCTACAGAAGATAGATAAAAGGGTGTCAGACCCCTAGAGTTATAGACAGTTGTATGCCATTATTTGGGTCCTGAGAACTGAACCCAGGTCCTCTACAAGAGTTCTGCATGCCCTTAAGCACTAAGTCATTTTTTTTTTTTTTTAGCCCTTGCTGTTTGCTTTTTGGTTAAAGCATTTGGGAGCTCCTGTAGCCAAGGTCTAAGAGGATCTGGAGGCTTTTTTTTTTTTTTTTTTTTTTTTTTTTTTTCAGACTAGTAGCAGAACTTGTCATTACCCACATGGTGCTGGTTTCACAGGCTTGCAGGGTGAGTGAATTACAAGGACATGGAGGCTGACTCCTAGAGCAGTGCTTCTCACCCTTCCCAGTGCTACAGTTCCTCATGTGCTGACCCCAGTGATACAATTTTTTTTTTGCTATTCCGTAACAGTAATTTTACTACTTGTGAATTACAACGTAAATATCTGATATGTGAATGAAATATTAAAAATATAAGGGAAACACTACTGGTCCTGGGTTTTGGCACCAGATGAATGGGAAAAAAAGGAAATGAAAGGAAAGAAAATGAATGCTAAGTATGATGGAGGAGAAGGTTCGTTATAGTCGTGGGAGAGGACAGCCAGAGGTGGGACTTCTGGGAGAGTCAGGAGTGAACATGAGCCTCAGCTGTATCCCATGGGAGCAGGAGGGGAAGGGAGCTTGGAGAGAGGGGAACCAGGTGCAGCAGCCAGGAGGCCCAAAGGTATAAAGAGAATGGGTAAACAAAACGGTTGGATTATATGGGGAAGAACAGCCCATCCTTGGGCTGGAGAGTTAGGGGTATTCCAGCCTAGAGGGCCCTGCCCTGTAATGTAGTGCCAGAGAAATGTTAGAGATTTCCAAAAATCATACAGGAGCTGATCTGATGCAATCCCGGTAGGGCCTATTTCTTTAAGCTAGCTCCGGCCCCTCGGCGCACCACCATCGTGCAGGACGGTTTTGGTGAGGAGAAGCCCCAAATATCTATTGGTGCAAAGCAAGTTGGGGTGGGGTGGGGTAAGTGTTTAGAATAATTGGCTGGTGCTGGGAATCAAATTGTAAATTTAATTTCTATTTCCCTCTGCATTGGTGGCCATTAGGCAAGGGGACTGACCTGGGGGTGCAGAGACGCTGGCCTTGTTGGGGGAGACACAGGTCTTGTTGGGGGTTGTCGCAGCCCCAATCTCTGACCAGCAGAGAGTGGGAATAAACGACACCAACTCCAAAAGCAGGTTCAAAGCAGCTGCAGCTGCTTCTCTTTATTAGGAGGTTTCTCGCAGCTTCCCCAGCTTCAGTCAGTCATCAATCCTCAATCATATTCAGTCATATCTTCAGTCTCTGGGACTGTCCACACTTATCCTCTTCCATTCACTCACATCACCTCACACCACCCAATCATAGATGCACACATCCAAGGCATCGTGCAGGATTGGTCTCTCGAGATGTTGCACTAACCTCTCCAACGAGTTACAAGTGCTGCTTTTACTGTGCATGATTGAGACTGAGGTAAACAAGCGAGGTCACGGGGCTTTAGCACAGAGCCAGGGTGCCATCTTTGGCCCATGCGGCCCCGCGCCCGCTCCCCACAGGGGGCGAGCTAGGCTCAGGTTTTGTTGGGGGATAACTTGGAAACTGATGCTAGGTACTGGCTTGTTAGTTCACCTGAGTTCAGACTTAGGTCAGGTTCTCTAAAATAGAGTCTGAATTTAAAAGATTTGGCTTCTCAATAACAGGAAGGGACTGGGGGGCAGTGGAGGGACCTGGTGGCCAGTGTCTGCTTTTCTGTGTTAAATAGGCACCTCAGCCATTTGTCCCAGGCTTGATGCAGGCTACATTCTGAGCCCTATATGTCAACTTGGAGTAACAGAATTTAATGTTTTCTCTACTAAGTTTCTGTCTTACTTTGATCTTTCCTTACTATGTAGGATGGCTGTGTTGAGTCTGGATTTGACCAATTAGGCAGCCCACGATCAGGTGCAGGTTCCAACAGTAGTTTTCTGGCCCTATGGGATGTCCTGGTAGGGCAAAGGAGTCAGTGGTCTCTTTGGACCACCTGGGTTCAGTGGCCTGGGCTATGGAAGTAGCCGAAGTGGCCTGTTGATGGGCCCTAGGGCCCTGCCCACTCTGAGGAATATGGTGAATATAGTAGCTCACAGATACGGAAGGGAGTGAGAGGGCTAGGGTGTCATCAGGAAGCAGGGGCCACTGCATGGCCTTACACCAGGGTTCTCGCCTCTCTGAGTCACTGTGTGGTGACTTCTTGCAGGGCCACAGTTTTGTTGGTGAAGAAACCCCAAGACCATTTTCACTCAACTGATCCCTATCAGATCAGAGTTGTAGTCTTAGTTATAGTTTATTACAAGCGATGGTTAGTCATAGTTATAGATTGTTACAAGGGATGGGTATAGATTAAAATCAACAGTAGAAAAAGGACAGCACAGAATCTGGGCAAGATCAGGCACAGGTTCCTATTTGCCATTTCTCAGTGGAGCTGGGTACCCCTGCTCAATTCTCAGCAGTGGTGTGTGAACAACACAGACGGAATTTGCCAGCTGGAAAACTTGTTAAGCTGGGTATCCATGGTTTTATTTTACTAGGACTTGATGATGTAGAATTGACAGATTTATGGCCCATGTGGCTGACGTTTTGTAATATCCAGCTGATAACTACATGTCCCAAGGCCACCGTCACAACTCATAGTAACAGAGCCTATCTGGCATTGCCCAAGGCTTTGTGTTAGTGAGGACTCTTTCCGAAAAGAGGACATTCCAAAGAGACTATTGGAATATATAGGCTATGGATAGCCCAGGTCTCCTGCACTGAGAATACCCTGTAAACACCTTGGCTGCCAGTGAGCCCACTGAGCAGAACGGTGTACTTGTATTGGTGGAGATCACCCCCAGGAAATGGGGTGCTCGACGTTTTTTATACAGGCAAGGACATAGTGTAAGCCCTCTGTCCAGTGACAGGTGGGTGTGAGATGTAGGTACTCTAGGCTCTTTCTACACTTGTAACCTCAAGAACCTTTTAGCGCTGGGCGGTGGTGGCACATGCCTTTAATCCCAGCACTTAGGAGGCAGAGGCAGGTACATTTCTGAGTTTGAGGCCAGCCTGGTACAAAGTGAGTTCCAGGACAGCCAGGGCTATACAGAGAAACCCTGTCTCGAAAAAACAAAAAAAGAAAAACAAAAAAAGAAAACATTTTTTTTTTTTTTTGGCACGGGTCCCCATCCCCAGGCTAGACTCTACTATCATGGTCTCAGCCCTTACTCAGTGCTTTCCGAGAGGAACCCCCAGGACTGAAGCCCTATGCTCAGCAGGCTGTCATACTCTCCTCTTCCACTTCTACAAATACCCGGAGGTTTTTTGGTTTTGTTTTCCATTTTATTGTTATGTGTATGGGTGTTTTTCCTACATGTATGTCCATGTACCACATGTGTGCAGTGACCAGGGAGCCCAGAAAAGGCATTGGGCTCCCTGGAACTGGAAATATAGTTGGTTGTGAGCCACCTTGTGCATGCAGAGAAACGAACCCAGGCCCTCTGAAGAGCAGCCAGTGCGCTTAACTGCTGACCTATTTCTCCAGCTCTTCCAGGGAGTTATATTTTTTTAATCTCTCTCCATTGTAACTGACTAATCTGGCCTCAAGCAAGTCTACAAGTTTTATGACCCTGGTCACTCTGGCTTTTTTGGACTCGAAGAACAGAAATTCTACTGAAAACCCACTAGCTAATAAGCCCAGGAATGGCAAGATAGAATTATCATGAAGAAAGCCAGGCACATTTCTCTCCAGGACACGGCCCTCAGGCACAGCCTTATGGCCTTTACATGCACTCTGTTGTGGTCCCATGGGCTCTGCTGGTCCAGAGAGCATGGGAAGTATCTGGTGTGCTCAGGGGTGTGGACCCTGTGAGGTAGTTTTGACTATCTACATACTCACTTTCTCTGTATAGTGTGCGATCAGAAGGGAATGGACTTGGGGTTTGCTCTCAGCCCACAGGTGAACAGGAGCAAGAAGGGCTAAAGAAGCAGCATATCAGAAGGGACCTCACCAGGTCCTGAAAAGAGCATCAGACCCATGAGTGCTGGGTTGGAGATGCCTGGCATTCACAGGGGCTTGCCAGCAGCTTCCTGGGAAAACATCTGGGCTTAGTTTAGGTAAAGGCAAGATCTGTTATTGGAGAGGTATATCAGGAAAGGTATGAGGAGTAATTTGCTGGCCAGAGACGGCAGAGGGACTGTGGGGCAGCGGGCCTGGCTTGAGTGGGGGGTGAGGGATTGGAGAGAAAGGCAGTTCCTGATGGTCCCCTCCCAGGGGCTGGCTTTCCTCTGGTCCTTCTCTCCCAATGACTGCGTCTTCATCGATGCTGCAGCCCTGAGCTCTGACAGCACCCTCCAACTCCAGGCTGCCTGGAGACACATCGATGGCCTTCCTGTGGACCTTGGAGCCCTCCCCACCTCTCCAACCTAGAGGGCTGGTCTGCTAGGACCAGCTAGGATGGCAGGTCCTGCAGCTGAACTAGGGAAACACCCTTGATTTGGCTATGTCTGCTGACAACTGCCTCTGCCAGAGGTCCTACCCAGTAGCTAGGTACACAGCCTAGGGAGGACCAAAGGAGTCTAAGAGCCAGAGCCTCTTCCTGACACCAGCAGCTGACAGGTGGGGCATGTAGGTCCAATACCTAGCATGAAGTCAGTTCTTTGCACTGCCTGTCTCATTAGCTGTGTCCAGTCTGGTCTTGAATTTATCATTGCTCTATCACACACACACACACACACACATACACACACACTCGCCACAATGCTATTGGCCTTCATAGGCCCTATGGCTGTCATTTTTCTTTTCTTTTCTTTCTTTTTTTTTTTCAAGACAGGGTTTCTCTGTATAGCCCTGGATGTCCTGGAACTCACTCTGTAAACCAGGCTTGCCTCGAACTCAGAAATCTGCCTCTGCCTCACAAGTGCTAGGATTAAAGGCGTGTGCCACCACTGCCAGGTGGCTGTCATTTTTCAAAGAACTTTGTAAAGGTTCCTCTTTGTACTTGGACCCCTGGTTTTCTCTCTTGCTTTTTTCTATCCCATAGCTGTTTTCCTGGCTAGTCTGTGATATGCATGTCAATCTTAATTAATTGCCAAGGTCACTGAATTTTAGGGTCCTTTACCCCACAGTGTGACTTTGTCCCCTGTTTTATAGAATGCCAGGTATGCCACAATTTTTCTTAGAACAGCCCCATTTTATTTTATTTTTATTTTATGAACATGTTGCCTGAATGTATGTGTATACACCATACATGTGCCTAGACCCATGGAGGCTAGATTGGATCCTCTGAGACTGGAGTTACAGATGGTTGTGAGCTACTGTGTGGGTGCTGGGAATTGAACCTGAGTCCCCTGGAAGAGCAGCCAGTTTTCTCAGTTGCTAAGCCACCACTTCACCTCTTCCTTTTTACTTTTGAAATTTTATGAATGATTATTGTTGTATGTAGGTGTGGGCATACATGCCACAGCATACTTGGGGAGGTTAGATGACAACTGACCTCTTTCCGTTTATATGTGTTCCTGGGGTTGAGCTCAAGCCCTGCCCACCGCACCCTGCTTTCCTCTTTTATTTATACACAATGTCCTGTCCCCGAGCTCCTGAAGATAGCGGTGGGTGTAGTCCTCCCTTACCTCTCGAGCATTTGTCTCAGCATAGTTCTAGGGTAGGACTTTTATGTGGCTTTGACTTTATGCAACTCTGGAAGTTGCTGGACTCTAAGCCTCAATTTGCCAGCTACTCTGGGACAGATGCACTGTCACAGAAAGCTGAGCCTGCTAGCTTCCCCAGGGCTCTAAGGCAGTATGTAGTGGTGACAGACTGTCCCAAGGCCCCCTTACCACGGTAGTGCAGGCACTGCTTTGGTGGCAGTCTGAAGCTTAATTTCATAGACCCGAGAATTAGAATTGCCAGTGTCTGTCACAGCGATACCCTTGGTGTCCCTGGAGCTGGGGCTTCTTCCAAGGCTGTAGTGGCTGTTAGAATTCCTGAAGAAGTAAGTGACAGCTGTCTTTAGGTCTCCAATCCCATGCTTCTGCTGATGTGCCCCAGGGAGGCTTTGAAGGCCCTCACCTAGGGTGGTGCCCTGCATAGCGGCATGGAGACTGGGGGTATGAGTAGAGACTAGGCTGGGTTCTGGGTGTATTGTGCTGCTCTTACGAGGAGGGCTGTCAAGGGCCTGACCCACAGGCCCATCTTTATGTGTAGTGCTTCTTGGGAGGCACCACCTAGGACCAAGGCCACTACACAAACCCTCTCCAAACCTGAGAGTGAACACAACCTGACCTGAGCCCTAGGACCTCCAAAGATAGGACACCAGCTACCTTGACCTCTGAAGCTTCTTCTGTTTGTGATATACATACATATGCTGGACATACATATGCTCACGAAGAGAGTCAAATTACTTACAAACCCCATGCACAAATACTTAGGCACCTCAGCAAACTCACATCTACCCCTCCATTTACTGCTTGGCTCCCTCAGTACTGGAACAGTTCCTTGGCTGTCCCAGGTTTCATCTGCAGGCATTAGCTGTGTCCCGGAATATGACACTAAATCATTGCGTTTATGTACGGTTCAGGGATCTTTGGGTCTCCTTTCCAGAGCTGATGCATAGAGATTAGCTCTGATCTCAGGACTAGAAAATAGGGGAATGCCTTCTGGGCCTCAGAGGCTCTGGGACATGGGGTCCTTGCCCCAAGAGACTGTGTATTTAGTCCATGTTTACTCAGCACCCAGGTGTGTGTGTGCATGTGCTTGGCCCTGGTTTCTGCCTACTAATGTGGGTACGCAGAACCATTAGGTCCTTTGGGTTGGCGTGTGTGTTAGGTAAAGGCCTGAGGGGACATGGGTCACAGATCATCCCCAGTGAGTGGGCCCTGATGCATGGCCTTGGGCACCATGAGCTGAGATGATGGTGTCTCCCTCTGTGGCTGATGGGCGGTACTTGGTGCAACTGCTCGGGAGAAGACTTGCTACTCCTTCACTCCAGCCTTACGTGTGGTTCCTATCGCTGCTGCTGCCCTTTCCAGCACCTACTCACCACCCCCATGTAGCGTGTCCAGGGTAAGGGAGTGTCATGGTGGTGGACTCACAAGCTGATGCTGGTAGGCCCAGGTGAGGGGAGATGTCTGTAATTTCACCAAGCATCTGGTACTTACCAGTCCAGCCCCTACTCACTGATGGAGACATCTGAGAAGCCCTCTGACTCTGCTCTTCACAGCTCATTGTTCTCCTTTTCCCACAGACCTTGTGACCGTGTGAGCAAAGCCACCCTTGCAACCCATGTGCATCATCTTCTTTAAGTTTGATCCTCGTCCTGTTTCCAAAAATGCATACAGGTAATGAATGCCCTTGTTCTGCCTCTGCTAGGCTGCTCCAGGTCTGGGGTCCACGGCCGCTCCTCACCCCTGGGGTGCCATGTGTGCAGAAGACAAGGGCAGGCTGCTGGGTGTGTGCCCTCTGAATAACTGAGTCTTGGTCTCTGGGGGCCTGGAGACATCCTGCACAAGCCTGGTCCAGCTGTCTTGGACAGTGGCTGCTTAGCATGGGGTGCTGGGAGGAGTCCCACCCTAGAGCAAGGGCTCAGAGCTAATGTGCAAGCGTGGCGAGACAGAGGGATGAGATGAAGTTCTGTGGGTTGTGATTAGGGTCACATCTGCAGAGCTGGAGTAGCGGTGACAGTGAGGGACGCTGGTGGGTTGGGTTGGGTGTCTGGCTGGTGGCAGATTGAGGAAAGCATCCATGGGTTTTAGCTGGAGTAGCTGAGTACCAGTCAAGGACATGGGAAACAGTAGGCAGAGAAGGGAACTAGGGGCCAGCCCTCCCTGCTCTTCCCCTGCAAGTACACACAGGGCAGCCCCTTTGTTCTTTAGCATGTGCCGGCATTTGTTTGTCCATGTAGAGCACAAGGCAGAAATTTAGCCCACAACTGGCAATGGACTGTGGAACTCCTCTCTTACATTTGTCTGGCGCATTTTCAAAATCTTAGGATGTGTTTCAGAAACAAAGTAGTTTCAGTGAGATCCTCATGTTGAGTCACTTTGCAGAATGCCTGGCACCGTGGCTGGGTCTTCTCATTTCAGTCTAGGGAATAGGATGTAGGGACTCAGCATCTCCTCTTCTACAGAGGACAGGCAACAGAGTTGGATCAGGCATGAGGAGGTGATTCTAGTGCTCTGGCAGAAGAGTTAAAGGGAGCCAGTGGAATCTTGCAAGGAAAATGATAAATAGTTGCTGCAGACCCTCTGGATCCCTTGTCTGCGTGGGTTGAGTTCTCTTGAGGAAGTGGGCAAAGTTTCGGGGAGTGACAAACAGACACCGACACAAGAGAGTGTGGATCTGAATGTATTGTGTCAAATTGAGCATCAGACTTTTATATAGAAGAAAATGGGGAAGTTAGGTGACACACCAGTAGGATAACAAAACTATAATACAAGCGGGGAAGGACTGGCGAGAACCAACTGGGATAAGATTCAAGGTTAACAACTGGGATCAAAAACAATTCCTTCTGAGGTCAGCTGGGGGCAAGGGCTTCTTGTCCTTGTCCTAGTCCACCTTCCCCCTAGGCCATTGTAAATACTTGTATCTGGGTGTAACTCAGCTAGCTATAGTTCTAACTATCTAGTCTGGTTCCTTCTCAGGTCGCAAACTTCCTTATTCCTAGGTAGTGGTGAATTCCTGTGTAGGGCAGTGACTTAGCTATACATGCTCAAGGTTGGATCAAGGGCTGCCTAGAATCTAACTTAGCTATATGTTAAAATATTAATCCTTAGAAGCACTTATAATGAAGCAATCTAACTAGGGGAAAGCACACAGATCTGTTTATCAACTAATGCAAGGACGTTGGAGGATTCTTTATACAGGATGCCACAATTCCAGGAGACTAAGTTTCCCTGAGCTTTTTGCCTTGGGACTGCGCTCAGACTTTCCAGCCTGTCACGCGGGTTGCTACTGGAGTGGATGTAGCTAATAGTCACATCACGGGCTATTGAGCAAGAGCTGAACAGAGTAATGAATTCCCGAAGACTGGATGTGAGAAGCATCCACTACACTGTTTGCATGGAGCAGCGCCTATCTGTCACTCTCATACCATGATCCACAGTGAGGCTTCTGGAGAGGTAGCTTGCTGCTCTTCCAGGGGGCTGGGGTTGTTACCAGGACCCACGTGGTTCTCACAGCTGTGTGTAACTTGAGTTCCAGGGAATCCAGTGCCCTCTTTCTGGCCTCCACAGACATGAGGCACTCCAGTGATACACAAATATATATGTAGACAAAACAGCCATACACATACAATTAAAGTGGGAGGGGGTGTCCATGGATGGCACATTTGTGACTCCTTAATGGCCAAGATATCCCTTAGGTATCATCCTGCTAGATCTTTCTGGAGTACATCTAAAGTACCTAAAGCTATGACGTGGGTCACAGAGCGGGTGCTAGGTGAAGGTGCCTGTTCATTGGTGCTGCTTATATTGTGCATTGCCGGAGCTAAGACCTAGGGAGCACAGGTCTCAGGAGCCTCCTTCCTGTGAAAGCACCGAACCGAGTGTGTCTCCGGTGCCTTCTGTTAAAACCTAACTGCAACAGCAACAGAGTTGAGCTTCATTTCTACAGCACAGGCAGTATGCATATGGAGGTACAGCATAGGGTGGCTGTGAGCCTTCACTGGCTAAGCTGGGAAGTGGCATGGCCCCCTCCTCAGCCCTTACCCCCTTATATTCATGAAAACTTTCCCGCACCAGCAAAAGCAAAGTTGTGTCTCTGTTTGGGGTGACAGTTCTGTAGTCTTGGGTGATAATGTGAATCCTGGGTTTGGCCAGAGCCCATTGGATGGTTTGTTCCTTGAAGACAACCTGCAGGTAAAATTAAAGCAGGAAGAAAGATAAGAAGAGATTGGCAAGTGGGGTCTAGTGAGATGGCTCAGTGGTTAAGAGCACTGTCAGCTCTCCCAATGGTGGCTCACATGGTGGTATAAGGGGATCTGATACCCTCTTCTGGCATTCAGGTGTACATGCAGCAAAGCATGCATGCAATAAATTTTAAAAAGGAAGGAAGGAAGGAAAGAAGGAAGGAAGAAAGAAAGATTGGCAAATATACATCACATACAGTAGGTAGTGAAGTCCTATGTGAGCCAATTATGGCTGCACACAGTGGGCTCAGGCAGGACTAGGTAGATGGGAAAGGAGGAAGAGGATGGGGAAGGAGAAAGAGGATGGGGAAGGAGGAAGAGGACTGCACACAGCAACCGAGGCAACAACACTGCTACCATCCCATTCCGGGGTGGGGGTGGGGTTTACCCTGTACGCCTTTCAACTATACTCAGCTGTTAACAGATCCACACTGAGACATGGTCTGAAATCTTTGTCCAGCTTTGGGTGACTGAAGTTCACCTGTTCCTCTCTCACAAGAGAATACTCGATCTAGCCTGTACCTGTGGCAGGCTCCACCCACCTCAGCCCTGCTGGAAGAGGCTCTGCTTCAGCAATCCTGGTCTATAGAGGCAATCTGTGGTATTCACCAGTCACCACCTGGGCCTCACTGCAAGACACCTGTACACCTAGTTAGTCTGAGACCCTGGGGACCAATCTTGACTCAATAATAGGATAACTAAAAAACAGACTTAGAAGACCTGAGCCTTAAATACCAGTTGGAAACCAGATGGCTCACACTGGTATTCACAGCAGTGGGGAGGCAAGCAGGGGGATCAGGAAGAGTTCAAGGCCAATGTGGGCAACATGAAACTCTGAGGAAAAAAAAAGATTGAACATAAAGCTGAGCTTGGTCCTCAGGTCTTACCTATGGCTGTTACAGATGGCTTGTGAAGTGGGAGAAAAGTTTTCTTAGGTTTGTTCCCATAAAGTCAAACACCCAAGGGCACAGATTCTTGACTAGGGCTACTGTGGTGGTTTGAATGATAATGACCCCATAGGCTAATGTGTTTGAATGCTTGGTCCCCAGTTGGTGGAACTGTTTGGGAAGGATTAGAACGTATGGCCTTGTTAGAAGAGGTGTGTCACAGGGGATGAGATTTGAGGTTTCAAAAGTCTTGAGCCACTCCCAGTGACTCGTTTCTGTCTCTGACTTGTGGATTAAGCTGTAAGGTCTCAGTGTTCCTGCCAGCACGCCTTGGCTTAGCCATCATGGATTCTCGCCCTCTGAAACCGTAAGCCCCGAATTAAACACTTCCCTTTATAAGTTGCTCTGGTGGTGATATATTATCACAGCAATAAAGAAGTAACTAGGCCGGGCGTGGTGGCGCATGCCTTTAATCCCAGCAGAGGTAGGCGGATTTCTGAGTTCGAGGCCAGCCTGGTCTACAAAGTGAGTTCCAGGACAGCCAGGGCTACACAGAGAAACCCTGTCTCAAAAAACCAAAAAAAAAAAAAAAAGAAGTAACTAGACAGCTACATACAACCTCAGGATGTTATGGGTAGACTTTGTTCAGGTTCCTATCTTTTTCTTTTTTTTTTAAGATTTATTTTATTTATTATATGTAAGTACACTGTAGCTGTCTTCAGACACTCCAGAAGAGGGCACCAGATCTCGTTAGGGATGGTTGTGAGCCACCATGTGGATGCTGGGATTTGAACTTATCACCTTCGGAAGAGCAGTCGGGTGCTCTTACCCGCTGAGCCATCTCACCAGCCCAGGTTCCTATCTTTAAATTCTAACTGCAGGAGCTGGAGAGATAGCTCAACAGTTAAGATCACTGACTGCTCTTCCAGAGGTCCTGAGTTCAATTACCAGCAACCACGTGGTGGCTCACAGTCATCTGTAATGGGATCCAGTGCCCTCTTCTGGATTGTCTGAAGACAGCTACAAGTGTACTCACATATATAAAATAAAGAAAATCTTTTTTTAAAAAAATCAGAAAAAAAAAAATTCTATCTGCAGATGGGTGTAGTAGTGCAGGCCTTTAATTCCAGCATGCCAGAACCAGAGCCAGGTGGCTCTTTGCGGGTTCTAGGACAGCAAGAAGTACAGACTGACCCTATATAAAAAAAACAAAAATAGCCGGGCGTGGTGGCACATGCCTTTAATCCCAGCACTCTGGAGGCAGAGGCAGGCGAATTTCTGAGTTCAAGGCCAGCCTGGTCTACAAAGTGAGTTCCAGGACAGCCATGGCTATACGGAGAAGCCCTGTCTTGAAAACCAAAAAAAAAAAAAAAAAAAAAAAAAAAAAAAAAAAAAAAAAAAAAAAAAAAAAAATCCGACTGCCAGTGTATCAGAATACAACTCTTTTTTGAGACAGAACTTCAAAGAAGTGATTAAGGTAGAATGAAGCGACATGGATGGGCCTTGATTCCATATGCTGAGTGTCCTGAGAAGAGTTGAGAATACAGAAGACAGCTGCTGTGAACAGAGATAGAGGTCAGGGACATTGGCAGAAACTCCCTGCCCGAGCCTCCATCTCGGACTTCCAGCCTCCAGAGCTATGAGACAATGAACTGCTAATGTTGAAGCCACCAGCCTACGGTGACCTGTCAACATACAAGACACTGGTCTGTGCTCCTGGTGGAGATGAAGAGGTCTAATGGATCTCACTAAATTAGCCCTGGGCAACTGAATAAAAACAAGTCATAGTTTCCCAAGTTCACTTTGATAGATACTTCTATTCCAGTCCCAGGGATGTCCAGTCATGGTGGCAGGCTGCAGCCCCCAGCTGTCACCTTAGGAGTGGCCAAGTAGCCTTCTTAGTTATCCACTAAGAGGACACGTGGGCAGTGCTGTAGATCTGGCCAAGATCCCTAAAGATCAGTACAAACACCCCAAAGGTCTAAAGACCCCCCCCCCAGATCAGGAACCACAAAATACAAAAATGCACAAATAAAACCATAAAGCAAATTTTGAACTCAGGGTCTTAGTTCGACCTAGCATAATACCTTCTAAAGGAATAGGTCAAAAGTCAAGCACAGAAATGCTTATCACTACGGTACGTCAAAATCGATAACTGATTACGTGAAATACTCTTACAGACAACCTAAACAGCTTTGACAAGATTGATCAGTAACCACAGTAAGTCAGTGTAGCCTGTCCAGTCACCCAAAGAGCCATGTTCTGGTGAAACTTGCATTCTTCATAAATGCAAACACAAGCCTGCCTCTTCATTTCCTGGGGGAAATGTTAGTGTTTCATCCCCTCCCATGCACAAAACTGAAAATGATGCATTCTAATTAAAAATGCTTTTCATAAGCATGTGATGTGTATGCATGTCTGTAGGCACACTTGTTTATATACATGCACGTGCACATGTGTGCATGCGTTTGTGCACATGCATGTGGAGGCCTGAGGCTCATGTTGCAAGCCTTCTTCAATCGCTCTCTGCTTTATTCATTGAGACAGGGTCTCTAAATTAGTCTGGGGCTTGCCTTATGGGTAGCCTAGCTAGTCAGCTTGCTCCAAGGACTGGAATTACAGACAGGCCACCATGTATCAATTACATGGGTGCTAGGAACTTGAACTCAGAGCACAAACGAGCCTTCATGGGCACCACAGTCCCTCCATGTGTTAGTTGAGGGAGTTGTTTCTGCTCTCATCTAGCACTTGATGTGGGTGCTTATATCTCTTAGTAATCCCTAAATTACAGAATCTCTGCACGCCATCATCGGTTCAACCTGTGATAAAAAAATAACCCAGCAGTTAGTGTTCTTGAGTAATTAGGCAAACACATTTCTTGTTTAAAAATATGTAGTTGAGGGAGTGGGGAGATGGCTCCGCAGCTAAGAGCAGTGGCTGCTCTTCCAAAGCACTCAGGTTTGAGTCTCTGCACTCACATGGCGGTTCACAACCACCTGAAACTCCACTTCTTGTTCTGGCCTCCATGGGCTGCATGCAAGTGGTGCCTAGACATAACAGCACCCTTAGACAAAGTTCAAAAACAAGAAGCTGAACACCTACGATAGGAGTCTGCTTAGGCAGCTTTTTCTTTCCTCCCTTTTTTATTTGTTTCATGTTTCATTTACTAGAGTTAGGTCAGAATCAGCTCCTGGGGCTGCAGAGCTTGTTGAGAGCACAGGTTGCCAGCAAGGACTTCCTGGTTCCACTGTTCTCCACTCACTGTCGGGAGTTCAGGAAACAAGAATGGAGCTGGAAGAAGCTGACCCTACCCCTGGGAGAACTGGATCTTCCAGCCCAGTCCATGCAGACTCACGCCTTGGGGCTATGGTTTCTTCCTCCTAGCCACTGCAGGCTGGGCTGGAAGACGTGCGTCCTTGTGAATGCTGGCATTGCTGACAACAGGGGGGGGGGGGGACAACTCTACCCCAAAAAGGGACAGGACAGAACTTGGTTGCTGAAGGTGCAGAGTGTTGTTCTGAGTGTGTCTTTATCAAGGACAGCGATGACATCTCCCTACCCTAGGTGACTCCTGGAAATGAGAGCTGGGACAAGGGGATGGAGCACTCTGGGTGTGGTGAGGCTTCTACAAGAGATCCAGAAGGCTTGAGAGCCAGTTCCTGGGCTGTTTCTACCCTTATTCTACAAACAAGATGGGTTGGTCTCCTAGAGGATCCCCATGCCCCAGGTGCTGCTGATGTCCAGTGTGTCTGTCCTCAAGCTCCTTTTGATGGAAGTTCTAGGTGTGCTTGGGGGTTTGCAGTGGATGGGCAAATAGGTGGAAGGAAGAAAGTACCCCACCCCAGCCTGGCCCCTGAGTGCTTGGTAATACCATGAAGAATCCTTCCTGGGCTGACACCATTGGGGTATGACATGGAATGAGGCTGTCCCACAAGACCTAGTAGATCTGTCTCCTCTAGCTGAGCCACAAAAACCAATCAGTGGCCATCAGAGGCACACCTCCATGCTTCCACGCTGCCTCCCGTAGCGGCCTGAGAGAGATTCACTCAGGTAAGGCAGTAAAGTGTGATAGTGGGTTTTTTAGATGGAGGTTTCATTGGGTAGCTTTGTCTGGCCTAGAACTCAAGAGATCTGCCTGCATCTGCCTCTCTAGTGCTGGGACTAAAGATGTGTTGACTTTACCACCAGGAAAAAAATTTCAGAGTAACTCAGTATGAAGCAAAGTTGAGGTTTATTGACAAGAGATTTTTAACATAGATTTTTGACACAGAGGATGATAGAGACACCCAGGTATGGGATAAGACACACCCAGGGGCAAAGGCATGGGCTTTCCCAGAGAGTAACACTTCAGTGTCTTGTAAAGGTATGTCTCAAAGGTATAGGGTACCGTACCGTGCCGCATGAAGGAACATCTCAGAGGTGCATGCAGATTCCATGCCTCCTGAAGGAGTGTCTCAGAGGGTTGTAGAGTTCATACAGTGACTCCTTGGAGCACTGGGTCAGAATGGGTGAAGGTACTTTTACTGTAAACAGATTTCAACGTTTATGAGATTCTCAGCAAATGTCAGTAACATCTGGGTAAAGTACTAAGGCCATGCTCATTGGCGGAAATGCTTAGGCCTTAACACAACATTGCTAATCTGACATTCTCATTTGAAAAAAAAAATCTAAATAAAAAGAATATTGTCTTTAAGATTTATTTTTATTACAAATTATTTTTATGGATATGTGCACAAAAGTGCAGGTGCCCACAGATACCAGATGTGTGGAATTTCCTAGAGCTGGGGTTACAGGTAATTGTGAGCTTCCTGATGTGTATTCTGGGAATTGAACTCCAGTCCTCTGGAAGAGCAATTTATGCTCGTTAACTGCAGAATCATCTCATGTACCTGCCCCAATATAGGCAATCTTAACAGTAAATCTTAATTTTACTAGAATTCTCAACTCTGAGTTTGTGAGGCAGTTCAACCCTTTCTCTTCTCCCATCTCCCAAATTTTCTTTCTATCCTGCCCCATACTTTCTTTCTTCTCTTCCCAGCCCCTGCCTGTCTCCTGAGCAGGGGCCCTGTCAATGTACGGCAAGGACTCGGGTGGGGTGGGGGGGTGGGATCCTTACTCATGTTGCTGCTGCTGTAGATTTAATGTTAAACAAGAGAGGCTGCAGCTCCGAGGTGGAGCACATGCAGGTCAGCCCCCCTAGCACATGGCTTCCCTTGAACTTTCTTTTCCCAGGCTCATCTTGGCAGCCAATAGAGATGAATTCTACAACAGGCCGTCCAAGTTGGCAGACTTCTGGGGGAACAACAGTGAGATTCTCAGTGGTAAGTGTGTCTTTGAACCTGGTGAGCAGCTCCTTAATGTGATCCACTTGTTTTGTGAGGTGGCACCCACCAAATAGGGCTAGTAATGGCCATGCATCCACAGGCAAATGCTGAATGGGTAAGTAGCCATGAATAATGGCTTTGGGGGACTTGGCCAGCCCCAGAATCAAGTATCTCTCTTGTGCTCTTTAACTTTTTTAGATGTGAGCCAATTGTTAAGAGACAGTTTGCTCTTTGCTTTAAGGCCTCTTTGGGAGGTGAGAAGCTAGCCCCACTAGAGCTAAGTGTTTTTGATTCCTGAGGGTATCCTGCTACAGCCTTCCCTGTTATTTACCCAGAGCCCCAGGAGTTAATGGGTTTTCCAGTCTGGCCTCTGGGCGCATTCTGCTATAGTCCTTCTGTGTGGTTTTCTCTCTGTCTCAGTCACTGAATCTCCTGGAAGCTCTGGCCTCTCTGCTCTACTGTTCCATGACCTCTGGTCACCTTAGTCTTCCTGGACCTCCAGAACTGTCCTCAGATCACAGAGACTGCTAAGTCCCGTGGGGTTCATGGGCTCATAAGTCCTGTGGAGTTCATGGGCTCATCTCATTTGTTTCTTGCCTTTCAGATCCTTTACCTTACCAGTTCCCTTTGTGGGTTTTTGTTGTTTTTTTGTTTGTTTGTTTGTTTGTTTTGTTTTTCGAGACAGGGTTTTTCTGTATAGCCCTGGATGTCCTGGAACTCACTTTGTAGACCGGGCTGGCCTCGAACTCAGAAATCTGCCTGCCTCTGCCTCCCGAGTGCTGGGATTAAAGGCGTGTGCCAACACGCCCGGCTTCCCTTTGTGTTTTTGCTGGTCCTTCTTACCTTTTTTCCTTCAGTCCATCCATCCATCCATCCATCCATCCATCCATCCATCCATCCATCCATCCATTCATCCATGACTGGAATGAGTTTTCTATGTAGCCTTGGCTAACCTCAAACTCAGAGAGCCCCCTGCCTCTGCTTCCTGAGTAGTGGGAAGGCATGTGCCACCACACCCAGCTTCTTCATTTTCACTTTATTTATTTAGTGTAGGTGTGTGTGTGTGTGTGTGTGTGTGTGTGTGTGTCTGCACACTCTCACGTCTGCCATGGGGGTTAAACATCAGGCTTGGCAGCAAGCACCATTACCCACGGATTCATTTTGCCAGGCCACCTCAGTCTCACCATGTGTTTCTGGCCGGTCTGCAGCTTGCTGCCTCTGCCTTATGACTTCTGGGATTAGAGGTGTACACTATCACACTATCACGTCTCACACCCTGATCCATTCCTCCCCTGAATGCCCATGTTCTCAAAAGGTTTGTTTTGGGTGGGTTTAGGTGTGAGAGGAAATCCCTACTCTGTTGCTTGGCCAGTGAGAGCTCATTTGTTTTTCAGTGACTGATTTGTCGGGTTTTTTTGTTTCTGTTTTGTTGTTATGAACTCTGGATATGAGTCTTTTGATGGATAAGTGAGCTGCCAACTAATTTCCTTAGTACTTTTTGATGAGCAGAACACTATTTTTTAAAAAATTTTTATTCATTGTGTATACAGTTATTCTGCTTATGGGTATGCCTGATCTCATTATAGATGGTTACAGGCACCATGTGGTTGCTGGGAATTGAACTCTGGAAGAGCAGTTGGTGCTCTTAACCTCTGAGCCATCCCTCTGCCCACAGAAAACTATTTTTAACAAATACATTTTTTTGGTTTGTTCTTCTTTGTCTTGTTCAGGAACCCTGTTCCTCTCCCAGGCCATGACATTTTTCTATTAATCTCTAAGTTGGCAGTCTGACTTTTTTCTCAAATTAATTTTTACTGTGTGTATGTTTGAGTTCATGTGTGTGTGTGTGCACATGTGTACAAGGAGCCAAAGGACAACTTCAGGACAGACAGACAGTCTCATTGGCCTGAAGCTCACCCATTTGTCTACACTGTCCCATCACAGTCTCCCATGATCAGCCTCTCTCTGCCTGCACCACCTCATTCTGCATCTTAGATGGGTCTGGAAATCAAACAGGTCCTCATCCTTGCCAGGCAAGCACATCACTAGCTCTCTTCATAGCTCTGAAATCAACTTTTGTGCCTGGTGTGAGTTAAGGGTTGAGATCTATCCCTCTAGTGACTGGTTACTGCAATCAGCTGAGCATACATGGGTGGGTTTGCTTAGGACTCACGTGTCACACTGAACTGTGTGTGAGCTATAGTCTCTGTTACTATCCTTATGAGCTGAGTGCAGTGGCCACACCTGATCTTTTGAGCCTAAGAGTTCAAGGTTCTAATTATTTTTTTTTAATACTGTTTTAAATGGTACATTTAAAGTTTCATTTTCTAAGCCAAGCATGGTGATATAACCCAGTAATTATAAAACTTTTGAGTCTGAGACAGGAATGTCAGCATGAGGTCCAGGTCGAGGCCTTCATCATGAGACCCCAACTTACAAAAACAACAAAAACAAATAGGGTAGTTGGTAGAGTGCTTGCCTAGCATGCATTGCATAAATCAGGCCCGGGTGGTGTACACTGGGAATCTCATCACTTAGGTTAAAACAGAAGAATCAGGTGTTCAAGGTCAACCTCAAATAAGTAGCAAATTCAAGACCAACCTGAGCTACATTAGACCTTTTTACTCAGATACCAGTGAACAAGTAAACACTGGTTGTCTCGCTCGCCAGCCCACCTCCGTGCGAGCCCACCTCCATGCTCGTGCGAGCCCACCTCCGTGCGAGCCCACCTCTGTGCGAGCCCACCTCCGTGCGAGCCCACCTCCATGCTCGTGCGAGCCCACCTCTGCGCTCCTGCTGGTGGGTTGTTGGGTCTGGTTGGCTTTCTAACCCACCCTACCACAGAGCTTGGTTTTTCTCCCCGTGTTCACACTTTATATTTCTTTCTCTGTTATAATTTATTTTGAAACATGACATTTGAGGGCCAGGAAGATGTGTCATTGGGTAAGAGAAGCATGAGGACCTGAGTTCAAATTCTAGCACCCAGCAGCATGCCCTTGTGTGCCTGTAACCCAGTGCTGTGGGGGCAGAGACAGAGTCACTGGGGCTTGCTGGCCCCCAGCCTAGTTCCAGATTTAGAGAGAGATGCTGTTATAAAGGGTGAGGTGGACAGCAACAAGATACCCGTTGTCTTCCTGTAGCTCCCGCTCATGCACAGGTACAAGCACAAGTATACAAACAACACATTCATATTACACATGCACACTCATGCAAGCAAGTACTTCCTCATATGACATCTTGATGATGATTTTTACTCAGACTTGAGTACAGTGGCCTAATGGTCTGTCTGGGACACCTCTTGTTGTCTAAGGTCTCTCTCACACATACACATCCCTGAGCCACACCTCTCAGCTCCTCTCCTAAGGCTCACTGGGCCTGGACAACCCAATGTGGGGCGTAGTGGCAGCAGCATCTATCCTATGAAGAGCTGTGTGTCCTGGCAGAGCTGTAGAGCATGCCTCTTGAGGACTGAGCAAGAGGGTACCAGCGGGGCCCATCACGGGAACTTGGCTACTGGTAATGTTGTCATCTGCTGTAGGGCTCGACCTGGAGGAAGGCAAGGCAGGAGGAACATGGCTGGGCATGAGCACACGTGGGAAGCTGGGGGCGCTCACCAACTACCTACAGCCCCGACAAGAGTCAGACGCCCGTGGTAGAGGTATGGCATCTATGGGACCAAGTGGGACCCAAGTGGGACCTAGGTATGACAAAGCCAAGACACACTGGGGAGGAGCTTAGGTAAGACTGGCAGAATAATGGAAGTGTAATGATCTTGGTACAGGAAAGGAAGAATGGTACCCTGCCAGGGTTCTGCTGGTGGGCCCCACACCCTCCATGCCTCTCGCAACAGTGACAGGAAGAAGAGATGGCCAGGTATTGTCAATGTGATTATACCAGGCATTATCCTTCAGGCTTATGACTCCCTGACCACTGTATCATTGTCCCCTGCCTGTTGAGTTTTTTTATTTTTAGAAGATATTCATCTGGGCAGTGGTTGTACACGCCTTTAATCGCAGCATTTGGGAGGTAGAGGCAGGCATATTTCTGAGTTCGAGGCCAGCCTGGTCTACAGAGTGAGTTCCAGGACAGCCAGGACGATACAGAGAAACCCTGTCTTAAAAAACCAAAAAAAAAAAAAAAAAAAAAAAAAAAAAAAAAAAAAAAAAAAAAAAAAACCAAAAAACACCCCCCCCCCCAAAAAAAAAAAAACAAAAAAGTCTGGAGAGATGGCTCTGTGGTTAAGAGCACTGACTGCTCTTTCAGAGGTCCTAAATTCAATTCACAGCAACCCCATGGTGGCTCACAACCATCTGTAATGGAATCCTATGCCCTCTTCTGGTGTGTCTGAAGCTAGCAGCCGTGTATTCAGATAAAACAAATTAAAAAAAAAAAAAAATGCCGGGCGTGGTGGCGCATGCCTTTAATCCCAGCACTCCGGAGGCAGAGGCAGGCGGATTTCTGAGTTCGAGGCCAGCCTGGTCTACAAAGTGAGTTCCAGTACAGCCAGGGCTATACAGAGAAACCCTGTCTCGAAAAACCAAAAAAACAAAACAAAACAGAAAAACAAATAAGTAAATCTTTTTTTTGTTTGTTTGTTTTGGTTTTTCAAGACAGGGTTTCTCTGTATAGCCCTGGCTGTCCTGGCACTCACTTTGTAGTCCAGGCTGGCCTCGAACTCAGAAATCCACCTACATCTGCTGCCTCCTGAGTGCTGGGATTAAAGGCGTGCGCCACCACGCCCGGCCCTATCTTTTCTTTTCTTTTTTTTTTTTTTTTAAAAGAAATTTATTGCCGGGTGTGGTGGGTGCCTGGGGCAGGAGTTTACATCTGCTGTCTTGACCATTGATATGTGTGCCCTGCCTACAGGTGAACTTGTGTCTCACTTTCTGACCAGTGACATGGACAGCCTGTCCTACCTGAAGAAGGTCTCTACAGAGGGCCACCTGTACAATGGCTTTAACCTCATAGCAGCTGACCTGAGGTGGGTTTGCTTTGGTATCTAGGCCTTGAACAGTTCTCCATAGCTCCCTGCCCCAGTCAGCTTAGTTCCTTTTCCCAGGACTTCAATTAAAGGGTATTTGGTAAGCATCTCAGGGCCTAAGCTGCCTCAGACCAGCTGACTGACAATAGGGATGTAGAGATCACTGGCTCCCTATGTGAGAGAACTGCAGTGCAGAGCTGGCGGTGGCGAGCCTGAGGAGCCTCTGGCTTGAGGTGACTCCACCTGGGCATCATCCCTCCTGTGGGATGCTTCGTAACATTAGGCAGTCCGTCCTCACTAAGCCCATGAACTCCCGGGTGGTTCTCAGGTTGCTGATATGGCTGTTGGAACACAAGGTTTACATGCTTAGCCTTTCGGGGAGATAAATATCCTCATCTCCCTTTTATCCCTGATGTCAGTGAATGCTATGAGCTTCCTCCAGAGGGAGGCTGCTGTCAGTCTCTATGCCTATGTCGGTCCTGAGCTGCCTCCTACCGGAGGGTTGGGTGGGTCCTCAGATGAGCCTGAGGTTCAGTGTGCCTTGAAGATCCATTGTGTATGCTGTGCCCTGTGTCATTCCTGGGCTACATGGGTAGATCAGCTCAATGTGGAAGCTGAGTGAGGTGCACTGGTCACAGGAAGAAGGCCCAGAGTGGGAGCTGGAACGGCATGGTGCCATCCTCCCTTCCTAGAGGCCATAAACCTATGCTTACCCTCCTCTCCAAACATGCAGCTATGTATGCATTTTTCATAGTAGTTCCATGTGTGTTTGACCCAGCCCCGAGAAATCTGGGGTTACGATGCACACAGGAATTCAGTAGCTATGTCAAACAGCTGGAAACCAGGCTGCTGTTTAATCTGAGCAGATCTGCATTGGCTTCTGCAGGTGGGCCTCTGGAAATCTGAGCAGCCTTCCTTGCTGTAGTAGACCCTGCAGGGTCAGAGGACGGCTGAAGAGCCCTCTCACCAGTTAGGCTGCTGTTGCCATGGCTGAGGCTGCAGGATTATCAGTTGAGTACTGAGAAGCCAAGGTTCTAGGCTGGGCACGATGAAGCACACCTTTAATCCCAGCACTTGAGACTCGGAGACAGGCAGATCTCGGTGGATTCAAAGACAGTTAGTTGGTCTACATAAGAGTTGTAGGCCTATAAATCTTTAAAAAAAAAAAAAAAAAAAGGGGGGCTGGTGAGATGGCTCAGCGGGTAAGAGCACCCGACTGCTCTTCCGAAGGTGATAAGTTCAAATCCAAGCATCCACATGGTGGCTCACAACCATCCGTAACAAGATCTGGCGCCCTCTTCTGGAGTGTCTGAAGACAGCTACAGTGTACTTACATATAATAAATAAAATAAATCTTAAAAAAAAAAAAAAAAGAGTTGTAGGCCAGCTAGGACCAAACGGTGAGACTTAGTCTCAAAACAAGCAACTAAGTCCTAGGGCTGCAGAGATGGCTCAGTGGCTCAGAGTGCATGCAGCTTTTGCAGAGGACAAGAGTTCAGTTTCCAGCACCCATGTCAAATGGCTCCTGCAACTTGAGCTCCAGGAGATCCTAATGTCTGGTGTCCACAGGCACCCATACACAGACAATAAAAAATAACAACCAAGGCCTACAACAGAGGTTTGTCCTGGTCATAGTTGTCCCTGGACTGGCCTTTCCCATGTCTGTCCATGGCAAGGATGACAGGGACCCTGACATAAGTACTCAGCACCATGGGTCCTTACACAAAAAATTAAAAATTAAAAAATTTTAAAAATTAAAAAACGAAAAAAAAAAAAAAACACAGAACAACAACCCCCAAAACCAATATCTCTGAAATGTATTAGCTAAAAACATCTTAAGAAAGTTTCAAGGAGCTGGGCACCTTTAATCCCAGCACGTTGTTCCAGGACAGCCAGGGCTATACAGAGAAACCCTGTCTCGAAAAAAACCAAAAGAAAGAAAGAAAGAAAGAAAGAAAGAAAGAAAGAAAGAAAGAAAGAAAGAAAGTAAGTTTGTTTCAAGGGCTGAGGTGAAGAAGAATATAAAAGGAATACAAATCCAGACTAGGCCTGCTGGGTCTGGAGGCAAGTCATGCCTGGTGTTCATGTGGAACAAGAGGAATGGTCTCAGTAACCAACGCCACCACGCCCATGTTCATCCATTTGGAAGGTATTTCAGACTCACTTCTTTTTTTTTTTTTTTTTGGTTTTTCAAGACAGGGTTTCTCTGTGTAGCCCTGGATGTCCTGGAACTCACTATGTAGACCAGGCTGGCCTCGGAACTCAGAAATCCGCCTGCCTCTGTCTCCCAAGTGCTGGGATTAAAGGCATGTGCCACCACCGCCCTGCTCAGACTCACTTCTAAGGTCCAGCTTATTCTTAGCCCCCATAGTCAAACACATGAGTCTGTGGGGGCATTACCTAGCCATAGCATAATGCAAAGTACATTTAGTCTGCCATCAAAAGTCCCCATAGTCTATAGCAGTCTCATCAATGTTAAAAGTCTAAAGTTCAAGGTCTCTTCTGAGATTCATGCAATCTCTTGACTGTAATTTCCTATAATATCAAAATTTTTAAAAAAATCAGATCACATATCTCCAACTTCACAGGATATATACTACCATTCCAAAATGTCATAGTGAGGAAATACTGGACAAAAGCAAGACCAAAAGCCATTTGGGCAAACTCCAAACTCCGCATCTCCATGTCTGATGTCAAGCGCCCTTCAGATCTCCAACTCCTTTCTGCCTTGTCTGTGGCACAATTCAGCAGCAAAATACTTCATTCCCTTGGGCTGGTTCCACAACCTTGTTAGATTAGTTGCATTAACAAAGGAAGTCTTAACCAAGTTTAGATAGACCTTGTCGTTTGGTTTACTCTCATGAATAGCATTTTGGTCAAGTATAGCAAGCTGAGAAAGACAAACACAAAGTGTATGGTTCAAGTATTAAAGGGGCCGGGCTATACAAAGAAACCAAAACAGAAAAAAAAAGTATTAAAGGGGCACCAGAAAGTACAGTGGGGCTAAATCCTGAGTTCAAGGAGATAAATGGATTAAGGGAGTGGTACTCTCAGGATAAGAGCCCACCCCCACAGTGACACACTTCTCCTAGTAGTGCCACTCCCTGGGCCAAGCACATTCAAACCACCACGGTGCAGTTATCACAACATACCCAGGCCTTAGAATATTTAGAGAAGTATGGGGAACTGTGTGCTTTCCCCCCCTGGTTCCATAGTGAGCCAGAAGTATACCTGTGAGGCTGGACAGTGCCTGGTGTCTCTGGCCTAGCTTTCTAGGCCCAGAACTGAGCTGAAGTAGGCCATTGTCTTTGTGCTAGTAACCAGCCCAGGCTAGAGGCAGGACCATGAGATCACTGAGCAGTTCTGGGAACACAGGGTGCTTATGACTCCCATCTGACTTTCTCTGGCTTTTGGCTTCTATTCACAGCACAGCAAAAGGAGATGTTGTTTGCTACTATGGAAACCGGGGGGAGCCTGAGCCTATTGTCTTGACACCAGGTGAGCCTGCTTTGGTGTCTAGACAGGGTGGGGACTGCTCTTATATTGGGAATACTATGTGCTAAGACTAAGCAAGACCCCTGGGAAACACCATTATTGGGGTCCAGCACAGCACTGGGTGAACTAACCTGGGCCAGCTGCTTCTCTAGTCACAGCCTGTGGACAGTCCTTGTTGGTAACATCTTGGGTCTGTGGGCCTTGAACACTGACTTGGGTGCCTACAACCGAGCCATTGGCCCATATCAAGTATCCCCGCCCCTAGGGAAAGAGTCAATGTCCTCAACAACATCCATATCCCACCTCTTGTGACAGTTTTCATTTGTAATAGTTTCCTCATCTCAAAGTCATGAAGCCTTTCTTAGGCAGGTGACACAGGTTACTAAGGTTGCAGGACACATGTCACTCCTGCCCAGTGAGGAGCAATGAGAGGTCCAAAATGTTGTGTTCCAGATGGAACTTAAGGGAGGTAGGTGGAGCCCCCAGGAAAGCTGGATAGTCCTATCCTGCCTGTGCTACTAGTTCCAGGGATAATTGTAAAGCCTGTGGTCCTGGCTTGCTGCATATCAGAATTCATAACACAGGTTTATATCAACACTGAATTCCAGCTTTTCATGACTGTCTGGGGATGTTTGAGCCCCAGGTGGGCCAAGGGGCTCCAGAGCTTCCCTTCAGTTTGTTGGGTTATGTCCAGGCCAGGAAGTCATGGGCTGGTGAGATCCTAGAACAGGCAGCCCACACCAAAGCATAGATTCCAATCCATCCCATTAGCTCTCCCACACAGCTCACAAGGGGCTCTCTGCCAGCTGTGGGCACTCTGGCTATGGTGCTCTCGGTGCCCTTGGTGCTGTATGTGCTCCCCTTCTTGTGCAAGCCCCAGAACAGGTCCAGGAGCACCCCCACGGACCAGCTGCTGTCTGACTTGATGTCCTGAGTGTAGGCAGTCATTTGTGTTCATCATATTTGATCCTAAAGTGGTTTTTGGAGATAGGTTTCATGTAAACAAACTTGCCTCAAACCTTTCTCTCTGTTGTACGTGTGTGTGTGTGCATGTGTGTGTGTGTGTGCATGTACATGCTGTGTGCCCGCACCTCAGTTTGCATGTAGAGGTCAGAGGACAAACTTGCAGGAGGCAGTTCTCTCCTTCTAC
>LR750021.1:497597-634439 GCA_902729485.2 Mus minutoides
TGGGGCAGCCACACTGGTTTAGAGCAGGGAAGAAGTCAGGCTCTGCTACCTTCAAGGTCTGTGAAGATTGGCAAACAGATTGACTCACCAAGTGTAGGAATGCCTTACCTGACATGTTCCTCCACCCCCTTAAGACTCAAGCCTATTTCTCTTGGGGAAGCAGTTAGAGTTTCCAGTGGGGCCCTGGTTATTAAGAGATAGTGCAACCAGGGGCCAGTCCTCCAGGAGACTTGGTATTCTCTGAGACCTGGCCTCTCTCTTTACAAGGAGGGCCAGTGTTATATTCTAGAAGGTTCTAGTTGCTCAGCAAACCTTAGGGAGAAGAGCCAAAGAATCCAGAAGCCAATCAGAACAGGCCTAGGGCTTGACATTGTTTGCTATGCCCTGTCTCCAGTGACCTTGGAGCTAAGCAGTAGGCAAAAACACATCTGTCCCTGGAAGGAACAAACACCCCCCACACACCCTCTTCCATCCCCATAGCCTTCTTCATGGGGCACCCTCAGACTCTGGGCCCTTGGACCTTAGCCATCCAAGCCAAGAGTCCAGATGTCCACCATGCCACTTTGCTCAGCCATGTGCCCACATGGTCCTCAATCACTTGAGCAGGCCAATTATGGCTTTGGCTTTTCTTATTGATAACTATAGTCATGGTGCAAGTTGTGCTGGTTGGTGAGTCTCAGGGTTTCAGTGGGCTCTTGTGTATGGACAGATGCCCACAGGGTACCATTAAGACACAATAGAGAGTGTATGTGCCATCTGGATGCCTAGGTTTAGTGTTGGAGTAGAAGGGTGGCAAAGTAGAAGAAGCCAAGTAGGAAAGTTATGAATAAGCCTATGATTCCTCTCCCCACAGAGCTCCTTGGAAATCTCAGGCAGCTAGCGTGGCATATAGGGGTCCTCATATACATAAGCTACAGACAGGTATTAAGGACTAACAGCTTCTCTGGCCCTCTATTCTTCTAGACAGCTGCCAGACCCAGCCATTGAGGACCAGGGCCAGGAGTATGTACAGCCAATGCTGAGCAAGTATGCAGCCGTGTTTGTCCGCTGTGCCACCTATGGCACCAGGTGATCAGGGTTGGGACTCCTGGGCACATTCACTTCCTGTTGGGTATCCCCCACAATTCAGCTGGCCATGGCTAGGCACCACCCCTGACTCAGTGCATTCCAGAGTGTCTCTTCAGACTTAACTGTAGGTTGGTCAGATCCTTTAGGTAATGTGCCCATGCATAGGTAAGGTGGGTCAGAGCTCTGGCCTCCTGAAGCTGCCATTGTATCCTGGGTGGGGCTTCTGGCTGCCTCACCTGTTCATAGAAGCCAGAGATGGCATTTGGGATGTTTCTGCTGGCAGATATTGGTTGGCAGTTGCCCTGCAACTGACTTTCCAGAGCCTGTGATTTACATGCTGGATGGCAGCTATGAGCTGGTCTTTCCTGTGTGTGCCAGCCCTTTTGAAAGGCAGGAGCTCACACATGAGAACCTACTCTAGGATGGGCTAGAAGGAACAAGCAAGGGAGCCAGCTGACTTAGCCTGGGCCTGTGGAGGAAGAAGGAGATACAGAATTCTAGGTGAACAGACCATGTACCTCAAGTAGTTGAGAGCTTAACTTCTTGTTCTTGAACATTCAAACATGGCCAGGTATGTGGGGGCCTGGTGTACTGCTGGTGGTGTCAGATCTGGGACCACCCTGTAAGGAATGTGGTAAATTGGTACTTTTTTTTTTCCTTTTTGGTTTTTTTTGTTGTTTTGTTTTGTTTTATTTGTTTGTTTCCTTTTTGGTACACCCCCCCCCCCCCAGAGTTTCTGTGTAGACCTGGCCATCCTGGAACTTACTATGTAGACCAGGCTGGGTTCCAACTCAGAGATTTGCCTGCCTCTGCCTCCTGAATGCTGGGATTAAAGGAGTATGCTCTGTGAAATGGGTCTGCTATAGAAAAAGGTCAGAGCCGGGCGTGGTGGCGCACACCTTTAATCCCAGCACTCGGGAGGCAGAGGCAGGCGGATTTCTGAGTTCCAGGCCAGTCTGGTCTACAGAGTGAGTTCCAGGACAGCCAGGGCTATACAGAGAAAACCTGTCTCAAGAAAACAAAAGAAAAAAGAAAAAGAAAAAGAAAAGAAAAGAAAAAGGTCAGGCCAAGCTGAAGTGTTTTAGAGCAGCAGTAATAGGACTCTCCCACTATGTGCTGGCCAAGGGCCCAGATGTCTCTGGTGAACCCCTCATGTCTTCAAACTTGAGGCTATTATTTAAATAGCCCACTTAATCCCAGAGCTCAGACCCTGGGTATGTTGGGTACCCTTCCTACATCAGGTCTGGTCCCAGCCATGATGCTAAAACGTGGGGCTGGGGCTAAAGGATACTTTCTTTCAGAACCAACACCATCATCCTTGTGGATGCAAATGGCCACGTGACCTTCACTGAACGAAGCTTGCTGGACAAAGACACCTCTCGCTGGGAGACCAACACCTATGAGTTCACACTACAGAGTTAGCTCCTGCCAGATTCCTAGGATGCTCTTCCTCAAGGGCCAGCGTGGACAGGAACCTTTCATGGCCACCCTGCATGTCTGTGGCTCAGCCAGCATCCCTAGGACCAAGTCATTCTGATCTGTGTCTTCATACTCAGCTCAGGGTTTCCCTTTGTACCAATGGAGAACGACAGAGTTAAATACTAGGTGTGAGTCAGGCCTGGGTATGCTGTATGTGAACACACAGACCTGTTGCTCAACCCCACTACCACTGTGTGCACCTGATGAGTAGGATCATGCCTTTTACCTCACACATTTGGGCAGTGGGTCTCCTCCATGGACAGGTAACAAAAGCAGACTCTATAGAAACTGGAGATCATCCTGTATTTGTATTCATGTGTGTTCAGTGGGTTCTGCATATACCAGGACCCTGTGTGCATTTTCTCGGTCCTGTAGAGTGGACCCTGGGATCTCTTAGACCCCTGCTTGCCCAGGATTGTGGGTTCTGAGCAAGATCATCTTAACCAGTGGTTCAACCAGTCCCTGCCATCTCCCATTGCCCTTGTTATGGTATATACCATAGGAATGTGAACTTGAATGTATGTGCACAGTTGATAATAAAACTTTGAGGTTGTAATGAGTATTGGCTTTTTTTTTTTTAACTTTTTTATTGGGTTCTTATATATCTTACTCCCTTCCATCCTTATTGTACCCTAATCCCTTTCAACCTCTCAACAGTAGATGAGAGAAAGATGGTTAGAGGGGAGAGGGGAGCATGGACCTCTTTTGGCTACTTACTACTGATAGGGGCATTGAGTTCCTTGGGTCAGGTCCCATCTTCATTGATAGGATATTTCCAACTTATCATTAAACAGCAACATCAGCAACTGGGAGCAACAGCCTCCTCAGGCCATCTCTGGGGTCTCTTATTGTACCCTTGCCAGAGTTCCCAGAATTAAACTATCTGAAACTGGCCGGGCGTGGTGGCACACACCTTTAATCCCAGCACTCGGAGGCAGAGGCAGGTGTATTTCTGAATTCGAGGCCAGCCTGGTCTACAAAGTGAGTTCCAGGACAGCCAGGGCTATACAGAGAAACCCTGTCTTGAAAAAAACTAAACCAAAACAAACAAAAACAAAAAACAAAAAAACTATTGGAAACTGGCAAAAATCGCACCCCTGACAGTGCATGAGGCAAATCATAATCACCTGCGGCGAAACAGCCTTTTATCCCACACCTGGGATTAACACCAAAATATTCACATAACTGGGTTTAAAAAAAAAAATCTCACCGCAAGTTAACGGTGTTTTCTTCCTTTGTGTGGTGGCAACGGTCAGAACTGGAACTATCATGGTGGGTCAGATGCCCACTTGAGAATCTTTATTTTTACATAAGCTCTGGAGCACTGATGGATGCCTGCAGGTCAAGCCATCTGTCTGCCGCCTGTCTGTCCTTAGGCAGAGCCTGGGTGTGAGAGCACCTGGTTTGTGACTACAGAGTGAGCTGCCACCACCAGGGATTCATCAGAGTCCCTAGGATCCTTTGGTTCATAAGGAGGCCCTAGAAGAAAAGATAGCGAGAGGATGGTGGGATTGGAGAGGTAGAGAGAGGTCAAGGGGGTGTCTTTAACCCTAGACCTTGGGAACTGTGCTCCTCTGCCCTACCAGCTACAAGCCCATAATAGCTCAGGCTCCCTGTAACTCTTCAGCCATCTGTCTTGGTATTTTGGAGTAGTGAGCCAGGATGGTTCTGAACTGGGTATTCCAGACTGAATGTGATTAGTTGCTGGTCCCTCTAGGGAAGAGCAAGAGCCTGACTTTACCCTTCCTGTCTCTACTATCCTCCTCTGGGGTCCAAGAGAAATACTACTTGATTCAAACTAAGGTTAAAGGGGTGACAAAGCATATCACTGAGGCCTAAGAAGAAAGAGATACTGAGTGCCACACTGGCTGAGTCCCACAGGTTGTAGATCCTGTGCCTTTGTTCTATGCTGGTTCCTACTTTCATGGGAACCCCTCATATGTCTAGCCTACTTCTGTCCTGCTGTGCAGCCAGGGAATGCTTTTTAAACCCTGGTCACAGAGTCCTCTGCCCTAAGTCGGCTTGGAGCTTCTCAGTGGCTTTCTGTGGAAGGGTTGACCCAAAAGTGTAGCTTCTCTTATGGACTAAGTTTCGTCCTCCCAAAAAGGAAATCTTCATCCCAGTCCTGCAGAGTAAGACTGTCTAGAGATGGTCTTTGTAGAGGTGATGACTATAACCCAAAGTCATTCTTTGCTATCCAAATCTTGTAACTTTTTTTTTTCTAGACAGTTTCTTTGTGTAGCTTTGGCTGCCCTAAAACTTACTCTGTAGACCAGGCTGGCCTTGAACTCTCACTGGGCAGTTGTGACTTGTAGAATAGGAATGGTGAGACAGACACATGCATGCTGGAGTCCTATAGCAGTCAAGGCGCACCTGGAGCTTGCAGAGGGTGCACAGCCTTGACATTCTGACACCCGGCCTCCAAAGCTCTAAAATTATCTGCTGTATTGGTGGGCATCTAGTTCACTGCCAGTGCTTGTCTAGCAGCCCTGACAATCCAAAGTCAGATCTCAGCCATCTCCAAAAAGGAAAACAAGCCAAATGTAGGGATGTATGCCTATGATCCTAGCACTCCAGAGACTGAGGCAGGGTGATTACAGAAAGTTTGAGACCAAGCCAGGCAATGGTGGTGCATGCCTCTAATCCCAAAACTCAGGAGGCAGAGACAGATGAATCTCTTGAGTTTGAAGCCAGTCTGGTCTACATAGTGAGTTCCAGGATAGCCAGGGCTACCCAGAGAAACCCTGTCTCGAAAAACAAAAACAAAAAAAACAAAAACCAAAAAATAAACCCAAACCCCAAATAAAGCAAATATTCTTCTGAATAAGGTATTTATTACCACCGTGTGTGCTGTGGTAGCATGAGAAAAGGGATACTGCTTTATCTGTGAGGCACCCTGTTAAACCAGGCAGTGGTAGCACATGCCTTTAATTCCAGACTGTGAGTTTGAGGCCAGCCTGGTCTGTAGAGAGACCAGCCAGGGCTGCACAGAGAAACCTTGTCTTGAAAAACCAACCAACAAAGAAAAGTAAGACATAAAATTCATCTGGAAACAGAACAGATGTTTCATCATGTTGCATCTGGCAGAAACTTTTTGTTTGGGGGGATGGGGTTTTGAGACAAGGTCTCACTATGCCGCTCTGGTTGGTCCTGGAATTCTGTAGACCAGGCCGACCTTGAACTCACTGATATTGCCTGCCTTTGCCTCCCAAGTGCTGGGTTTAAAGGTAGGTACCACTATACACCCCTTCATTTTGTGTCTCTTGAGACAGGTCTTACTATGTTATCCTGGCAAGCTTGAAATGAACAGATATCTACCTGCCTCTGTTTAGGAGTGCTTGGATTAAAGACATGTTACTAGTAGATAAGCATACTAGTTGCTTTTGCAGAGGACCCAGGTTCAGTTCCCAGAACATACTTGGTGGCTCACAACTGTAGTTCTAGCTTTAGAGTACCTGTGAACTTTTCTGACTACTGTCTGTGCACAAACACACATTCATACATAAAATACACTTTTAAAAAAAGAGTCAGCAGGTAAATCTTATTATGTAGACTTCAGGTTAATATCTTTTCCTGTTTTTAAGAGCTAGTCAGGGTACTGGAGAGATGGCTTAACGGTTAAGAGCATCGACTGCCCTGCCAGAGGTCCCGAGTTCAATTCCCAATGACCATGGCTCACAACTATCTGTAATGGGATCTGATACACTCTTCTAGTGTGTATCTGATGACAGCTGCAGTGTACTCATATAAATTAAAAAAATATATAAATCCTTAAAAAAAAAAAAAAAAAGAGCTAGTCAGCAGAGAGAACTGCCCTCAAAAACTAAGTCAGAAAACTGCTTTGTGGGAAATCCAAGGTGGTTAGCAAGTCCCAGTGCCTTGACATGACTCAGAGAACCCTGTAACCAATGGTTTTAACCCAGATTTTCCCACCAGAGAATATGACAATATGAGGTTTCTCTCCCTCATTTTCTTTTTTCTTTTTTTTTTTTCTTTTTTGTCCGATTGCTCTGGTCAACTCTGACCACTCAGAAGACCAAAGATTTATTTATTATTATACATAAGTACACTGTAGCTGTCTTCAAACACGCCAGAAGAGGGTGTCAGATCTCATTACCGGTGATTGTGAACCACCGTGTGGTTGCTGGGATTTGAACTGAGGACCTTCAGAAGAGCAGATGGCTCTTACCCGCTGAACCATCTAGCCAGCCCTCTCTCTCTCTTCTTCTTTCTTTCTTTCTTTTTTTTTTTTTTTGGTTTTTCGAGACAGAGTTTCTCTGTGTAGCCCTGGCTGTCCTGGAACTCACTTTGTAGACCAGGCTGGCCTCGAACTCAGAAATCTGCCTGCCTCTGCCTCCCGAGTGCTGGGATTAAAGGCATGCGCCACCACGCCCGGCTTTCTCTTTTTCTTAAGGTTTATTTATGTGAGTACACTGTCACTGTCTTCAGACACACCAGAAGAGGGCATCAGATCCCATGACAGATGGTGGTGAGACACCATGTGGTTGCTGGGAATTGAACTCAGGGCCTCTGGAAGAACAGTCAGTGTTTTTAACCGCTTGAGCCATCTCTTCAGCCCAGGCCTTTTTTTTTTTTTTTTTTTTTTTAGACAGGGTTTCTCTGTGTAGCCCTGGTTGGCCTGGAACTCACTCTGTAGACCAGGTGAGCCTCGAACTCATCTGCCTGCCTCTGCCTCCCAGGTGCTGGGTTTAAAGGCGTGCACCACCATTGTCTGGCTATTTGCAATTTCTACGAATTTTGGGGAGAAACTTTTCTATTTTGTTAAAATAGATGCAGTCTCCCCAACAGTAGGGATATAGCTCAGTGCTTTTAGCATTAACTCAAGTGTGCCGAGACCCTGAGTTCTTCAACATATTACCCTTTAGTCCTGTTTTTAACACCCACGACTTTTCTTTTCTTCTTTTTTTTTGGTTTTTCGAGACAGGGTTTCTCTGTATAGCCCTGGCTGTCCTGGAACTCACTTTGTAGACCAGGCTGGCCTCGAACTCAGAAATCCGCCTGCCTCTGCCTCCCAAGTGCTGGGATTAAAGGCGTGCACCACCACGCCCGGCGAAACACCCACGACTTTTTATGTCCAGCAGCAATTACTGAAGTGTTTGGCTAACGGCCGCCAGTTTTCTATAAAAAAATTTTTTTTTTTTTTACATTTATTGACTTGAATGAGAACCTAAAGGAAAGCTAAACTGTTTGAGGTTCTGGATAGTATTAATATAACTTAGCCCCCACCTTAGTCCTGGGTTCATAGCAATGTAAGGAATGGTTTGTGAGTTCGGGATTTGAAGGGCTCAGGAACAGACCTGGCTAACTTCATTTTGTTTCGGAGTTACTTATGTCCTAAAGAATTTTCCTAAGTCTCATACTGCTACCACGGCTATCAGATGAGTCTTTAACAGCTTAAATCTCTTTATGGTCTTTGGCACTGACACGGGTCTGCAAGGCCTACCTAAGGTCCATCCCAGACTAAAAGGACCCCAATCGGCTCCGCTTCTCTTCCTTTTTTGACACGGAGGATGCTGTAAGCACAGCGAACAGGTTTTTAGTCATCAGACCTTTGTCCTTTTTGGTGATGACACTGTGAATAAAACTTCTCTCCTGTCTTCAGCATCGTGCATCTTGTCCGTTGACTTTCTAGGATGGGTGTACGTCCAACATAGTCCTTGTGACGACCCCGAGCCGGAGCTCCATTGTCATTCGCAAACTCAAAAGTGACTATTGAGCCCAACAGAGGCCGGCTCACAGATGAGCTCCCAGCGTCCCTCGCACTCCCGCGCTCCCCGGCTCCCCGGCTCCCGGCAGCCTCTACGCGCTTCTCTCCCGGCGCACCTCGCGGCCGCAGCTCAGCCCCACCCGGAGCGACAGCCGTTAGCTGAGCCAGGCTTGCGGCTGGTCCCGCCCACCCGGTCTCCATAGCGCCTCTCAATTGGGCCGCGCTCGCCTCGCGCTGCCGATTGGCGGCCGCCTCAGCCCGCTCCCGGCTCCCCCAATGCGCGGAGGCCGTGCGCCGGGATTGGTCGCGCTCCGCCAAGGCCCGCCTTCCGCTCGCCCGCGCGGCCGCGGGTCTCAAGAGCCGAGCGCTTTGCAGGGGCCTTCGCGGGTTGTGGCGGCGCCGGGGTCGGTGAGGGTCGACCGACTGTGGTCGGGCTGCGGGCGGCTCGGGCAGGTCGCGGGCGCCACAGGTAGGTGCGGGGCGCGATGGGCGCCCCGCGGGCGGCGGGCGCTGCGGCCTGGAGAGGCTGCGCCCTTTCCTTCCCTCCTTCCACCTCCCTCCCCTCCCGGGTGAGGCCACAGGCCGGGGCTCGGGGCGGGGCGCGGCGCGGCGCGCTAGGCGGGCTGGGCCACGCGGAGTCGCGGCCTTTGTGCAGTGGGGGCCGGGCCCGGAGCCCAGGCGTCATGAACGTAGGGTGCTGTCGGCCTGGTAACGAAACCTCTTGGGCGGTGGGCCCGAAGCCATCGCCTCGCCTTCTGGCGGGAGAGGTGTGGGCAGGGACACCTCAACGACCTGAACTCCGCCTGTTTTGTTTGTTTGGAAAAAGCCAAGAAACTGCCCAAGTATCCACCAAATTACCCTTGGATGAAGTGTCTTGTAGCTTATCAGAATGTGGTTTTACAGTAACAATGAACGTTGTAGAAATAAATGGCAAGTGGCAACCTGTTGACCGCGATACATATCAAGTAGTATCATCCAGTGGATTTGGGTTGCTCATGGTAGGAATTTGATTTGCCATCTTGCATGCTTGCATGTACCTTATTGCCAGATGCAGAGATGTCCTGTGTTGGGTTGTTGACTCTTGTATGCCAATCACTATTAGGGTGCCCACTATACGCTGGCTCAAACTAGACTCCCAGGCTTGGAAGTGGCTCCGTTCCCACTGTAATCCATCACTAACCGAAGGGAGTGAAAGGCTGGTCCAGCGAGTGCGGCCTGTCAGTTTAGAATAGGATTTGTGGGGTGACAAAGGAATTGATGAGGTCATACTGCCTTTGGGTTGAGCAGGAAGCTGCAGCCATGGCATTGGCCATTGGTTCAGCAAGTAGGAGTTGTTCACATGTGTTGGGTCAGCCCTGTACCAGGGTCCAGGGCAGCCAGCTGTGGGTCTGACTTGCTCACAGTCTAATTGGCAAATCAAGATCTACATCCATAGGTCCAGTCAACTGAAGAATAGTGAGGTTGACAGGCAGGAGGGCTACCCTTTGAGCTGCGTTGCCAGACATGTGGTGGAGTAAGCAGTTCACAGTGGCTATCTGAATTTTACCTTGTGAGAAACATGATTTTGACTGGTTTGCCCAGTTTGGCCTTCTCTTGTCATCATTCCCCTCCCATGTGATCTCATGTAGTTTTCACGTCAGTTCTTTTGACATCTTCCATGACTCCATCTCCAATGCTGTCCTCCCTTCTAATCTCTAATCTGCTTCTAGTTGACTATTTCACTTTAATACCAAATAGGTTGTTTCACGCCAAGATATAGCCACAGTCTGTGCCAGACCAATCCTTATGCCTGTCTAAAGTCACCTTGGTGCCTCTCATAGGCTTGCATGCATCTCCTAAGAAGCCTTGCCACCTGTTTCCAACAGCAGACATTTCCCAGAAATGCAGCCTAAAGTCCCTGTCCAAGCTATCTGGTGAGCTTTTAAAGTCTTCTAAATTGATCCCCACTCTTACTCTCTCAGGTTTTCTGGACACAGACTGATTCATTAAATTGTAAGGTGTTATAAAACTGAGCTAGTACAGACTCAGGACTGCTTGTTTGAGTGGCAAAGCAGCTGTACCACTTCCTAGCTTTGTAACCTTGAGCAAGTTGTTTAACCTTTCTGTCAGAGTACTGAGTGAATTGCATAAAATCATTAGAGCAGGACCTGTGTGAAGTTTGGCTGCCATTGTTACCCATGGGTCAGTGATACCACTGTTTTGAACCCTTCTGTGCAGTATCCTGTTACTCAAGATAAAAATGTAAAAAACTGAATACTTGTTGCCCAGGCCTGCAGTCAGTTTCTCTCAGCATACTATCTCTTGGCCACACCATGGCTCTGCCCCCAGGGTCTTTGCTCTTCCTTTAAGTGTCTTCTACAGTGACCCTCCTTTTACCCTTGTTAACCATCTGGCTCCATCTGTTTCATCCTTAGGTGGTCACTGGCTATAGAGCCTTGTGTAATCTTTTAGAAGCTGCTTCCTAGCTTTTTATCTTGCTTTGTTTTAGCAGAATATTTCTCAGCATGTGACATCATAGATACCTTTCTTGTTATTATCCATCTCATACTAATATGCTCTGTGGGGGAAGTGTAATTGCTCTGTGGGGTAAGTGTTTTATCTGCTTTGTGCTTAACACATATACATGATGTGTATGCCTTATGGAAGGCATTCAACAAATAGTTGATTAATGAATTGAGTAAGCTTTCAGAGGGAAGGTAAGAAACTTACCTTAGCCTGTTGCTGAGCTCCAGAGCTAGCTAATTTGCCTGCTTCTTCAAGATGTATACTTTCCTTTTCCAGGGCTTCAGGGTCCCCACATGAAAGAAATATATGATATATATTTCTTTAAAGCTTCCCCTGCTTTAACACTTATTAATGTCTTCATTTATTGTCTTCATCCTGTAGTTCCTCACTGGCCCACTGCTTTTAACATACAGTATGCTTCCCTATCCTCTACCACTCTTTGTCCCCAACCCCCGCCTACTTGAGTGTTCTTACCATTAACATATCCTACCTCAGATACCACAGATTTGACTTGCTGTGATCTCTGCACACCTAACAGGCACTGTTCTGGTCTTATTTGAGGTCTGTTAGGATTAAGCATGCTGACCAGTCTGCCCTCTGCAGTGGTCCTTGGTTGCCAGGAAACTTTGGTCTCCCTCCTGGCTCCTTAGTTATTGCTCTCTTCTCAGTCATTCATAAGCACCTTTGATGGGAACATCTTTGGAGAGGTGTTTTGTTAAATTTCCATTGAATTAAAAACTTAGGCCACTGCCAGTTATAGGACATAAAAACATAGTATAGTTTGACCTTTCAGCTGTATCTAGGCCTTAGGGTCATTATCTCTTGTTTTTGGTAGCACCTCTCAGAGTAGACTAAGTGAGTTTTTAAATGGTTACTTTAACCTAAACACGCCTCTGGCTTTTATGTACCTTCAGCAAGGCATAACTACCCCACTCAATCCTTTTATTGGAAGCTGCTTATATAGTTGATGTTTTCTGTCCTCTTGTCCCTTTTGGAGTCCAATATGAGTTATTGTCGGTGCAACCAAGCTGTTAGCCATGGGCATGGTTGTATGTATATATATCTGCACCTGTAACTGTGTGCATGGCATGTGCATGTTTCTGTGCATGATGTGGGAGTGTGCATGTGTGCGTTTGTGTGCATGTGTTTCTGCCAATAACATTTTTTTCCTGTGGATCTTTTGGTTTTGTAGCCAGCCTTCTGCTGATGCGCCTTCCCTGTTGTGTCCTCCCTCTTTGCAAGCATCCTCTGTAGGGGAGCTTACTAGCATTACATACTTCCCTCTCTATTTCCCTCTTGTGGTTTTGCTGCTTTACTCCCATGTGGTCTCCTCCTCTAGACCTCTTCAGGGCTCCAGAGTTATGGCTGCCTGAGCACTGTGAGACAGGGCTGCCTACAGCACCCTCTCTTCTTCTCCCCAGGGTGCTAGAGTGTGTCTGCAGAGAAGTTTTCTCTTTACCTTTTTTTTCTGCTTTCCACTCCCATAGGGTCTGCAAGCATAGACCATTTCGTGACACTTTCTTATTGTTTCCAGAGCTGCTTCCACATCTTTGTTTTGGAGAACTGTCCCAACATCTGGTGCAGTCCTATACCTGGTATAGCTGTGAGTCTTCTTTATAAGGAGAGTCACTTCCCTGTTGATAGCTTATTATTATTCTTAGCCTGGAGCTAGACTCCAAATGGCACCCAGAACCCTTTCTACCTTGGCTCTACCTTTCTCCTATGTTGTCCCACCTATCCCTCCTCCAGTACTAGCAGGCTCCCTTCCCAACAGACACCCTTCCTCTACTGGGAATGGATCTATGCTGCCACTCCTGGTGACCTCAGCACGCTGCATCACTGTCCTGTCCACGTGCCACGTTGTGGGCCCAGGAGAGGGGGTCCCTGGGTAGCAGAGTGCCTGGCTATATCTCTGAGGTCTCTAGTGCCACAGAGTTGAGCTGAGGGTCTCACTCGCCCTCTGACTGACCCAGCCCTTGCAGGTGAGTGGATTGATGTCCCTCTTATGGACTGAAGGAGGCCATGCACTCTACATCTGTTCCTGAAATGGTGATGCATGCTTGCTTATCCATTAGACCAGGTTATGGGAATGCTGTGGGAAAATTTAGCTTTTTATTTTAGTCTTAGTCCTTTTTTGAGCTCTAAGACTGTATTTTCTGTGCTTCTGAAGTAAAGATTAAAATGAATAGTTGATAAAATAATTTAGGACTTAAAATTTAAAGTTTTTTTTTTTTTTTTTCTGATGTCTAAAAGGCTTCCTTAAAGGCAGTGTTATCTTGGCCCTTTACTACACCATTGATAACATTTGACTTTTAACTTTGTACCAGAGAATTAAAAGGTTTCTGTCATTTGTGATGATATTTTTAAATTTCTTTGCAGGTGGAAGAAAAAAGGTGCCACTTTGGCATGAAGATAGACTCACTTAGACGTCAATCTTTTAAGCTGAGTGCATTGTGATTTCCAATAATTGAGGCAGTGGTTCTAAAAGCTGTCTACATTAATGAAAAGAGCAATGTGGCCAGCTTGACTAAGCCGCCAGTGTGTACAGCGCGGGCAGGACGACACCGGGTCTCGACGGACTTGTGCATGTTAGCAGTATAGATTTATGTAAGGTGGTTTAAAACTCTGGTCTTTTAAAGTAGTCTTAACTGCTCATAATATGGAGACATATGAGAGTCCCTCTCCTCTCCCGCGTGAGCCCGCAGGAGAAGCGATGATGGAGAACCGAGCTTGCCCCTTCCAAGTGCTGCCCCATGAACAGTCTCCACCACCTCCCCTGCAAACGTCCAGTGATGCAGAGGTAATGGACGTTGGCTCTGGTGGTGATGGACAGTCCGAACCTCCTGCCGACGACCCATTCAACTTCTACGGAGCTTCTCTTCTCTCCAAAGGATCCTTCTCTAAGGGCCGCCTCCTCATAGACCCGAACTGTAGTGGCCACAGCCCGCGCACTGCCCGGCACGCACCTGCGGTCCGGAAGTTCTCCCCTGACCTTAAGTTGCTTAAGGATGTAAAGATTAGCGTGAGCTTTACTGAAAGCTGCAGGAGTAAGGACAGGAAGGTGCTGTACACAGGAGTAGAACGCAGCACTCGGCCTGAGTGTAGCCAGCTCCTTAGTCCTGTCAGTGGGGACGTGCATGCTTGTCCCTTTGGCGGGAGTGTTGGTAATGGGGTAGGCCTAGGGGGTGAGAGTGCAGATAAGAAGGATGAGGAAAATGAGCTGGATCAGGAAAAGAGAGTGGAGTATGCAGTGCTCGATGAGTTAGAAGATTTTACTGACAATTTGGAGCTAGATGAAGAAGGAACAGGCGGGTTCACGGCTAAAGCAATCGTTCAAAGAGACAGAGTGGATGAAGAGGCCTTGAATTTCTCTTATGAGGTATGTTGGTGACCAGTTCCCTGGAGGGCTCTGAGCAAAACCCAAAGAGAGGTTTGGAAGTGGCTTTATTTTTAAAAGCAGGGAAATCAAACAAAGCAAAACCCTGTGTGAGGTTAAATATTAATGTGGAGAAGGGAAAGATCTAAAGTTCCTCAGTAGAAAGTTGGGCTAACATTGAGCCTTGTCTCTTTCTAACCCGAGTCAGCAGATGCTGCTGAAAAGCCTCTTTGGCTGGGTGTGCTCCTGGAGTAGGCATGTTGATTTCACTTGTCATTTCAACCTGTTTGTTTTTCAGATGATCAAATGCCATCAGGGCATGCTCAGTCCCCATTGAGGGGCTCCTCTGTGTGTTCCCTCATACATGTGAAACTTGTCCTTGGTACAAAAGCATGGAGGGGTGTAGGGTCTGAACACTTTATTTTGCAGGATGACTTTGACAATGATGTGGACGCTTTACTAGAAGAAGGTCTCTGTGCTCCCAAGAAGAGGCGAATGGAGGAAAAATATGGCGGAGATAGTGATCATCCATCTGATGGAGAGACAAGTGTACAGCCAATGATGACCAAGATTAAAACAGTGCTCAAAAGTGAGTGAGTCCATCACAAATCCTGAGTGCTTCATGGCCCCAGAACTCTTTCCTTCCCAAGACTATTTGGGGAGTTCTTTGGTGCTAGGCATCAGTCTGGGTAGAGACATAGGTTTAGGTATAGAATAGTCATGGGAGGTGAAAAGAAAACAAATCGGACACAAGTACTCAGACACCACCCAGATTCAGATCTTGACAAATTCCATGGAAGCCACAGAGAACTATAGACCATCCTTGCTTGGGGTGCATCAGTGTGTGCCAGGATAAAAGACCAGCTGCCTAGGCTGGAGAGATGGCTCAGCAGTTAAGAGCACTGGCTGCTCTTCCAGATGACCTGAGTTCAAATCTCAGCAACCATCTGTAATGAGATCAGATGTCCTCTTCTGGTGTGTCTGCAGATAGTTACAGTGTACTCATATACATAAAATAAATCTTAAAAACAAAACAAAACCAGCCTGCAGATATGGAGGCCAAGGCCAGATGGGTTGGCAGGTTAGTTACCATCTTAGTTTTGGTTGTATTGTAAGTGAATCAGGAAAGCACTAGAAGCATGTTGATTCTGGAATCTGGGCTGCAGCATTGCACATGCACTGTGGGGCAGGTGGAAGCTGTGAATAGAATTAGAAGTGTTTGGGAGATGTACAGAGTGGCACACCTGTGTCTGGTGACAATGGGAGAGCAGCTGGTGAACACCCACGGTTGGATTACCAGGCTCTGTTGCTAGTGCAGGGAAAGTATAGGACAAGTCACATGGGCATTTATGTGGACTTGGCTTAGTGGCACCTATTACTCTGGTAATGATCCCAGGATCAGTCGAGGGTGGGGACGTTAAAAGGCCATGGGGCTCAGGCACATAATAAAGAGACCATAGACTAAGGGTCTGAGGAGAAGGTGGAGATGTTGCCTTCCTTTAGCTGCTGAGGAGATGGGAGGGTCTACAAGGTTAGATACCAGATATTGCTGCATATGTTGGTGGTAACCAAGCAGTCATGATAGGCAATTTCAGACCAGGTGACCCTTGGCTACAGCTTCTGGGAAGGATAAGTTAGGTGGTCTTTACCTTGGTGTTCCTGGAAGGTTGACTTTGTGCTTTCCCCAGGGCTCCAGGACTCTTACTTTGAGCTTTCCACAGGACAGCAGTAGCCCTGGCTTGTTCACTTACCTAGGAGGAGCCAAGACAGGAGCATACAGCTCTTCAGACAGTTGGGTGGATTTGACTGCCTGCTGTCAGATAAGTGGCTGGAATAAACCTGTCTTACATTGTACTGGGGCCTACATTCTGTTTGTTGCTTTTCCTGAATTATCCCAATGTTTGTGTGTGAAGCAGCTCACCTTTGGTTAAGTTTCTGGAAAGTATGCCCATGGCATACTTTTGACCTGCAGGATTCCTTCTGGGTCCACACTCTGATGGTGACTGGTGCTGAGCACTGGGGTCAGGGTTTAGCACACTATTGCTCCTGCCCTTCTCAGAGTCAGTAGCCCCTTTTTTAAGTGATGTGTTTAGGATTCATTTATATATATATTTTTTCTTTAGTTTCTTGATATCAAAATGCTCCTAATACCTGTGAGAACAGGTGTTAAGTCTTTTTTTTTTAAGGTTTCTTTCTTTTTTTAAAAAAAAGACTTATATATTTATGTATGTGAGTACACTGTAGCTGTCTTCAGATACACACCAGAAGAGGGTATTGGATCCCATTACAGATGGTTGTAAGCCCATGTGGTTGCTGGGAATTGAACTCAGGACCTCTGGAAGAGCAGGCAGTGCTTTTTATTTTTATCTATTTATTTATTTATTTAAGATTTATTTATTTATTATATGTAAGTACACTGCAGCTGTCTTCAGACACACCAGAAGAGGGCATTAGATCTCATTACGGATGGTTGTGAGCCACCATGTGGTTGCTGGGACTTGTACTCAGGGTCTTCGGAAAAGCAGTCGGTGCTCTTAACCACTGAGCCATCTCTTCAGCCCAAGTCTTTGGTTTTTTCCCCCTAGTATTAGTTTTATCATTGAAGAGTGACAAGATGAAAACAGGTCTGGTTTGCCAGTAAAGCAAAAGGTTGGAAGCAGTGTAACATCAAACCAGAAATACCCCTACTCTAAACACTGTTCGTACATCTCAAGAACCACAGAGAGACCTGTCTTGATGCAAACTGCAAGAGGTATTTTAATCGGAGCTCCGGGACGACCCCGTATCCCATGCAGGGGACAGGGCTCGAAAATTAGGAGCTTTTATAGCAATGGGGTAGGGGAAATTGGTGAGGTTTCACATGATTGGCTAGTTTAAACATCAGCAAGATACCCAGGTAGCTAACTCTAAGAGACAAGGGGGGGGGGGTAATTTACCTAACAGTTAAGTCACTTACTACCTTAGGCAACCTCCTGGGGCGTTGAGACATTCCTCAGAGGTCGCTGTGACATTCAGAGGGCTTTGGGCTATTCTGTGATTGTTCCAGGAAAGGCTTGCCCAGTACCTAGGGCCATCAGTTAGTTTAAAGGTTCACTTTCCCTCCTGACACAAGGGACTCCATTTTGTCTTTGGTTATGTACTACTCTTTCAGCAGTATCTGTTTTTGTTTTTGTTTTTTTGTTTTATTTTTGTTTTTTCAAGACAGGGTTTCTCTGTATAGCCCTGGCTGTCCTGGAACTCACTCTATAGACCAGGCTGCCCTCGAACTCAGAAATCTGCCTGCCTCTGCCTCCAAGTGCTGGGCTTAAAGTTTGCACCACCACGCCCGGCTTGGTAGCAGTATCTTTTTTTTTTTTTTTTTTTTTTTTAAAGATTTATTTTATTTATTATATGTAAGTACACTATAGCTGTCTTCAGGCATTCCAGAAGAGGGCGCCAGATCTCATTAAGGATGGTTGTGAGCCACCATGTGGTTGCTGGGATTTGAACTTATCACCTTTGGAAGAGCAGTCGGGTGCTCTTACCCGCTGAGCCATCTCACCAGCCCTGGTAGCAGTATCTTAAAAGCTGTGTAGAATGCCATGTGATGGTGGCCCATGCCTTTAATTCCAACACTCAAGACAGGCTGGTCTCTGTGAGTTTAAGGCCAGCCTGGTCTACAGAGTGAGTTCCAGGACAGCCAAGTATCCCGAACCAGCAGGACTAAGTTATTTCGTGGGAGCTAGGAGGACCCTTTGTCTGTAAGAAAGGACAAAGGACGGGCGGGAGAGAAAGAAAGGAGAACATGTGTTTAGTCACGGTCTCATTTACTAAGGCACAATACTCAGTTATATACATACAGCAAAAAGAGCAGGAAAGGGGAGCTGAGGAGGGAGAACAAAGACTTCAAAGTGAAGGACATATGGGAGGGTGTAAATGGTAGGCTTGAGACATCCTGTGATTTATTTCAGAGTCCTGGGGCCTGCATATCTCGGAATGCAGGTTCTTTCTTAAGAGTCCTGGTTCTTTCTTTTAAGAGTCCTAGGTGTCAATTCAGGGCACAAAAACCATCCTCTTCTGAGGAGCAGCCTTGTGTGAAAGAGGAAGGTGACTCAGCTCCCAACAAATGGTTAATTGGCTCTCAGGTGGAAGCTGTTAAAGGCCTGGTTTCTATCAGCCTGGTTTCCCACAGCCAAGGCTGCACAAAGAAACCCTGCCTCAGAAAAAAACACCACTACCACCACCCCCAAGGGAAAAAAAGAAGCTAGTGCTCTAAACTGTTGCCGCTCTCGAACTTGCTTTGTTTGTGGAATCAAACCCAGGGTTTGGTTTATGGTAGTAAGGTAGTGTTATTTAGTGACATGCACCTGGTCACCAGGAACAGTGGCTGATACATTTCTAGTTTACTAGCAAAGTTTACTTTAATACCTGTTATTATGAGTGACTATAGGAGAATTCCGGTGTTCGGTGTTTTCCCAAGTGTGGAGGCAAAAGCAAGAGTAGGGACTTACCTTGAACAACACTGTCTATTGGTTCTCCATGTAGAAGTTCTTACCTTGTTCCATATACTATCCTATGGGTGCAATTAGGGTTCATCAGGCAGATAGAAACTTGGCATAACCCTCACAAATACAAAAACATGTTCAAGAGGCTTTGACAATCTCATGCTTGTAAAGGGTTTGCAGGATGTTTTTGTGTTCTGTGCAGGTCGTGGCCGTCCACCTACAGAACCATTGCCTGATGGATGGATCATGACTTTTCATAACTCTGGAGTCCCTGTATACCTGCACAGAGAGTCTCGAGTGGTCACTTGGTCCAGACCCTACTTCTTGGGAACGGGAAGCATACGGGTAGGGGAGTCATCTGTCATATATTTAGGCTTGTTAGTTTTCAGTGCTTGACAGCTTGTGAGACAGACTGAAAGTAGTCCTGATAACCCATTTCAATGTCACCATCTACAGAAACATGATCCTCCTCTAAGCAGTATCCCCTGTCTACATTATAAGAAAATGAAGGACAATGAGGAACGAGAACAAAACTGTGATCTTGCCCCCAGTGGAGAGGTGTCACCTGTCAAGCCCTTAGGTCGATCTGCAGAGTTGGATTTCCCTCTCGAAGAGCCTGACTCCATGGTTGGAGACTCAGGGTCCATGGATGAGAAGGACCCATTGGGGGCTGAGGCAGCTGCTGGAGCCCTGGGACAAGTGAAGGCTAAAGTTGAGGTGTGCAAAGATGAATCAGTTGGTAAGTATTCTGAAGAGCTTTCTTCCCTCCTTGTGCTACCTAAGTTTTCACCCCTACTATATTCTCTGATTCCTAGTTCCTGGTTGTATTTGAGAGGGGATTTTTGCCTATACAGCTCACAGGCCAGATAAACCCTTCCTCTGCTTGAGTGCAGGCCCCTGCCACCCACTGTAGGATCTAACTGCCAAAGCTTCAGTGGAGATGACATGTCAGTGCCAGCTAGCCTCCTCCCTTCCTTTCCTTCCTTCCTATTCACTCCCCTCCCCCCAGGGTTTCTCTGTTATAGCTCTGGCTGTCCTGGACTCACTCTGTAGACCAGGCTGTCCTTGAACTCAGAAATCAGCCTGCCTCTACCTCCCAAGTGCTGGGATTAAAGGCATGTGCCACCATTGCCCAGCTCTTTTTTTTTTTTAAGATATATTTATTTATTTTATGTATATGAGTACACTGTAGCTGTCATCAGACACCAGAAGAGAGCATCAGTTCTTACTACAGATGGTTGTGAGCCACCATGTAGTTGCTGGGATTGGAACTCAGGACCTCTGGAAGAGCAGTCATTCTCTAGCCCAGCCTTTCTGGTTTTTGTATGACCTCTGAAGTCTTGCTCCTTCAGTACAATGTGCTCATGTAACATTGTTTAAATTTATCTGATGAGCTTAGAATGAGCCTGAAGTCACAAATTCAGCACCAAGAAACTGCCATTCTTCTGTTTCTGCTTTTTTGCTTTTCAAGTATTGAGCAGTGCTCTTGAGTTTTGCATTTGTCTAGTTATATGCTTGTATTTCTCTTTCTTGTTCCTTTAGCTTAGTTCTGTCCCTTAGATCCCTGGTGGTGTCAGCCTACCTGCTGAATCACTTCCAAAGAGAACCTGCAGCTTTCACGATTAGGCTTTTTTTTTGTATGCTGTTGGTGTGAGGTGTTCTGGGAGGGGTGCACAGAGAGGAAGCTGCTATTGAGAGGTGTGTGTGAAGTGGTTTGTGAAGAGATGCATCAGTGCATAATATTTGAGGTGGAGATCCAACTAGGTATGGTTTGTTACTGAGTTTAAAGGGCCAGATGCAAAAGCGAGATGGTCAGAGAAGGTGGTAGACACTTGTTCTTGGCAGTCAGGTGCTTGCTGTTTTTTTTTTTTGTGTGTGTGTATATTTAGTTTCTTTCAGCCCCAATACTCTTTTTTTTTTTTTTTTTTTGGTTTTTCGAGACAGAGTTTCTCTGTATAGCCCTGGTTGTCCTGGAACTCACTTTATAGACCAGGCTGCCCTCGAACTCAGAAATTTGTCTGCCTCCCGAGTGCTGGGATTAAAGGCGTGCGCCACCACCGCCTGGCCCAATACTCATTTTGCGTTAAGGGAAAAACCTGAAGAATAGTGGTTTTCTTGTTTCTTGTTTGTTTATTTTAATCCCCCATATCATTTTTGTATTGTTTTTTTTTTTTTTAGTCCAGATAAAGTAATGATATGCCCAGGATACTTTTCATAAGAGGTTTGCCAGAATGAAATTTGAAGTAGCTGTGAAAGGACCTGATTTTTTTCTTTCCTTGCTTTTGAAAGAGTTGGGGAAAGGGAAATCTGTATTGTACGTTCTGAACTTGTTTAATGGCATTGCTATTGTACACAGGACTTTGGAAAACATGTTTCCTAGCTTTGGAAATCTGATAATGTAGTTTTTTGGTGTATCTTGGACAGATCTGGAGGAATTTCGTAATTACCTTGAGAAGCGTTTTGACTTTGAACAAGTAACTGTGAAAAAATTCAGGACTTGGGCTGAGCGACGTCAGTTCAACCGTGAGATGAAGCGGAAGCAGGCCGAGTCAGAAAGGCCCATCCTGCCAGCCAACCAGAAGCTGATCACTCTATCTGTACAAGATGCACCCACAAAGAAAGGTGGGCCAGGCTTGTACTGTCAGCATCAACAGATGGAACATGTTCTTGTCATGTCTCCTTAGTCTGTGTTTATGAGTTGTAATGCAGAGGCTGCCATGTTCACAGTGGTAAGCCCCTAATGTATGACTCTAATGTAGATTGCCAAGTTCCTGAGTTTACCTGAGATAGTTCTTTTTGTCACAGAGTTTGTCATCAATCCCAATGGGAAGTCTGAGGTTTGCATCCTGCACGAATACATGCAGCGTGTCCTCAAGGTCCGCCCTGTTTATAATTTCTTTGAATGTGGTAAGTTCAAACCCATTTTGGTCCTCATATATCACTTTGGTCATGGCTGGAGGTGGGAGTGAGTACATTGGACCCGCTGGGTTGGATAGACATGCAAGACAAGGAGAGAGAAGTGTGCAGGTGGAGTCTTATTTTCATGTCAGTGACCCTTGTCTTGAGAGGGGAGATTGCTCAGCTTTTCCCTTTGAGTTTGCCCCAATTTCCCCTTTACCCTTTTTTTGTCCTCTGTGGTCTGCCTTGGTGGCTTCTGACTGTTGTTAAAGATCTTTCTGCTGTGCTTGAATTCTTTCCCAATTTTACTGTCCTGTGTCTACCATTCCCCATCCTCCAATGTCGAGGAAGCCTTGATCTCACCACACTTTGTGCCAGCTCTGACCTCTGTGGTTTCTTCCTCGCAGTTTATGAATGCCTTGGAAGCTGAGACCTGGGGCGGGTGGCTGTTTCTCAGATGTCCTTGATCCTATGCTTTGCTATTCTTGACAGTCCTGTTTGTCTTTCAGAAACCTTGTCCCTGTACTGGGCAGCTCTGTCTCCAGCTTCTGCTTCCCCTTTGGATAATTTCCCATAGAGCCCCTTACTCTTCAACTTTCCCATCATGCCCTTTGCTGTCTGTGGTTTCCAATCTTGTCTCAGCATCTCAGACAAAGCATAGACATGATTTATTCAGGGGTATCTTGTCAGGGCTGGCGGAATTTGTGTTAGCATGCTTTTAATGTTTTGGCAAGTGTTTTAAAACCAGTAATTTTAATTTTAAGAGAATCCAAGTGAGCCTTTTGGTGCCTCCGTGACCATTGATGGTGTGACTTACGGATCTGGAACTGCAAGCAGCAAAAAACTTGCGAAGAATAAAGCTGGTAATGTGGTTTGCTTGGTATATCAGCTACTTTTCCTGTTGCTGTGATAAAATAGCCTTACAAAAGCACATTTAGAAAGGAAGGGCTTGTTCTGGCTCTTCAGTTCATCCTGGTGGAAAAGGCATGGTGAAGAAGCTGGTGGTGCTGCTAACGTGCCATCTGCAGTCAGAAGCTTACAGCTTCCTCTCTCTCCTTTGTTCAGCCCAGGACCTCAGCTCATGGGATGGTGGCACTTACCATTAAGGTGGGTTTTCCCACCTCAGTTTACTATATCTAGATATTCTAGTATGCCCCAGAGGCTAACTTAATTTAGATATTCATCTCAGGCATGTCCGAGTTGGTAATCAGAATTAAACATCACATTTGGTATCCCAGAGACATGCTGCATGCTGGGTCTTCATCTCTGATTAGCAAGGGGCTCTGTAGTGCCTGTAGGATTTTATGGGCCTAGGTTAAGACTTTTATTCGTGTTATCTATTTTTATTTTTATTTTTTATTTTTTTTTTGTTTTGGTTTTTTGAGACACGGTTTCTCTGTATAGCCCTGGCTGTCCTGGAACTCATTCTGTAGACCAGGCTGGCCTCAAACTCAGAAATCTGCCTGCCTCTGCCTCTGCCTCTTGAGTGCTGGGATTAATGACGTGCGCCGCCACTGTCCAGCTTATGTATTTTGTTTTATTTAAAGATTTATTTTTATGTATATGAGTACACTGTAGCTGTACAGATAGTTGTGAGCCATTATGTGGTTGCTGGGAATTGAACTCAGGACCTCTGCTAGCTCCAGCCCAACGACTTATTTATTATTATATGTAAGTACACTGTGGTTGTCTTTAGACAGACCAGAAAAGGGCATCAGATCTCATTATGGATGGTTGTGAGCCACCATGCAATTGCTGGGATTTGAACTCAGGACCTTTGGAACAGCAGTCTGTGCTCTTAACTGCTGCTCCATCTTCTCAGCCCCCATCTATTTTGTTTTTAAAGGTGCTTTTTAAAAAGATTTAATTTTGGTGTGTGTGTGTATGTTTGTATGTGTATATGTGTACATGTATGTGCATATGTATGTATACATATATGTGTACTACTTGTGTGCTGGTACCCTCAAAGGCCAGAGATGGTATTGGATTCTTAGGATTTGGAAGTAAGGAAATTGTGAGTCACTTGATATGGGTGCTGAGAACCAAACCCAGAGCCTCAAGTGCCTTTAACACTTGAGTCATCTCTTCTGCCCTGTACTTTGATTTTTAAAACAGCATAAGAGTAGTTTATAATAAATGACTGTAATCTTAGTACTGAGACACTGCTAATGGACCATTGTGAATTTCTGGCTAGCCTTGGCTATAGAACAATTCTGTCTTAAAACTAAGAACTGGGGATATAATTAAGCTTTAGAGTAGGTCAAGGACAAAATAAAATATGTGCTTATTATAAATGATTTAAACTTAAGAGTAAAAAGACTTGATGAGTTAAAAAGATGGATCAATAGTAAAGACCATGTTTTATTCAGGTCACCATGTCACAGCAATACAAACTTGACTGTTTTTACTAGACCCAAGTTTGTCCTGCTGTGACAAAGTTCCATGACCCCAAGGCAGCTTTAGAATAAAGCATGTAATTGGGGCTTGTAGTTTCAGAGGGTGAGTCCATGACCATATCATGACAGCAGGCAGGCATTGGGGTAGCCGTTTACAGTTTATATCAGATCCACAAGCATCAAGCAGAGAGAGAAAGAGAGAGCTAATTTGGAATGGTGGGGACTTTTGAAGCCTCAAACCACAAGGCCATACCTCAGAAACCTTTTCCAAATGTTCTACCTCCTAGGGACTAAGCATTCAAAATCTGGAGACTACAGGGTCGGGTTAGGGGGAAAGGGGGATTTTCATTCAAATCTCCATAATTCCCAGAACCCACATGGGGCAGATTACAAAGAACTTTAACTCCAGCTCCAGGAGGATCTAATGCCTCTGGCATTACATACATGTACACAAATTAAGATTCTAGCTGAGTGTATGTGGGAACACACACTTAATCCCACCATTTGGGAGGTAGAGACAGACAGATCTTGAGTTTGAGTCCAGCTTGATCACAAAGTAAGTTCCAGGACAGCTAGGGCTGTCTCAAAAACAATTATATTTTTAGTTTTTTAAAAAGTGAGCCTTAGCCGGGCGTGGTGGCGCACGCCTTTAATCCCAGCACTCGGGAGGCAGAGGCAGGCGGATTTCTGAGTTCGAGGCCAGCCTGGTCTACAAAGTGAGTTCCAGGACAGCCAGGGCTATACAGAGAAACCCTGTCTCGAAAAACAAAAACAAAAACAAAACAAAAAAAAAGTGAGACTTGGGCTGTAGAGATGACTCAGAGGTTAAGAGCACCGACTGTTCTGCCAGAGGTCCTGAGTTCAATTCCTAGCAATCACATGCTGGCTCACAACCATCTGTAATGGGATCTGATGCCCTCTTCTGGTGTGTCTGATGACAGCACCAATGTTCTCACATATATAAAATCTTTAAAAAAATGTATCTAAGCTGGGCGTGGTGCCGCATGCCCTTAATCCCAGCACTCGGGAGGCAGAGGCAGGCGGATTTCTGAGTTTGAGGCCAGCCTGGTCTACAGAGTGAGTTCCAGGATATCCAGGGCTATATAGAGAAACCCTGTCTCCAAAAACCAAAAAAAAAAAAAAAAAAAAAGTATCTAAAGTGAGTCTTTATACTAGAGTGCCTCTTTCTACTGAATAATAGCAGAGCCAGTGTTCCTGATTCAGCCAAATGCAGATTTGGGTATGCTTAGAGCTAACTGGGCCATATGGAACACATGCAAGTGTGTTTTATTATTTTTATTTTTTATTTTGTTGTTTTTTGGTTTTTTGAGATATGTCTCTGAATGCTGAGACTAAATCATGCACCACTACACCTGGCATTCAAGTTTGTTTTTAAACAGCAAACCGGGCATGTTAAGAGAAAACATAGATTGTATGCTATCATTATCTTGAGGGGTTTTGATATTTGTATAGATTTGTTTTTCTCTGAGTCTTTCAGACTTCAAATTGGGGCTTAGATAGTCATTGCGCACAATGTTCATCCCAAGAACTGGTGTTTTCTTTTACACACACTATACCATATCTTTGCCTTCTGCCTCTATGCAGAGATAGACAGCATTTTTGTACCAAGCCGTTTTGAACAACATTGGGGTTATTTGGGTTCTTCTGAGTAGTGGAGTATATTGTAGATTAGTGTTAGGTATACTTCTAGCCCTGGTACATATTCTTGAACTTTATCCTATGAGATTGTTGTCTTCCAGGACAGGTCTCTGTACAGAACAAGAGATATGCCAGTTTTCTCAGTCTCACTGGGGCTTGGTGTCAGGGGGAGGATTTTCGACTTCTAAGAATCAGTTTCTCTGCTAAATTTTTTTTTTTTTTAGTGGCTATTGCTGGGGACAAGTCTTTCTTTTTTTAAGATTTATTTTTATTTATATGAGTACACTGTAGCTGTTTCCAGATACACCCACCAGAAGAGGACATCAGATCCCTTTAGGGATGGTTGTGAGCCACCATGTGGGTGCTGGGAATTTAACAAAGGACTTTTAGAAGAGCAGTCAGTGCTCTTAACCACAGAGGCATCACTCTAGCCCAAGTCTTTCTCTATCATGTTACTGGCTGTCCTGTTCAGTTGCCCTTAGTTTACGGATTCTGCCTCAGTCTGCAGGATGTCCTGATAGCTATTTTGCTAAGTTACTCATGCAGAGTTAGGAATTGAGCAAGATGCTCTACCACTGAACTAATCTCTAGCAGCTGCTGTACATTTTAGAAGGATTCAGTCTTAAAAGACTTTTCAGTTCAATAAATTGTCAAGACTTTCAACAGATATCTTTTGAGATAGAACCCGGCCGATGAGTGGAAAACTCCTCGGGCTTATCCTAAGCTATTCTTTACAAGATTAGAAGTCTGTGTTCTGGACTTTGTGCCCTCCACCAATATTTCAGCCACTCACTCTAGACATCTGCACTGTTTTGTCTTTGTTACAAACTTATTTTGCTGGGATGTCTTACCAGCAATGCTGTGCTGGACCAGACAGCAATTAGTCCATGGGCAATTTATTGTGTGCATTCTTTCCCCAGTGTGACATGTAGTGGCTTGTTCATGAACCTTACACATGGTTCTTCCAGAGTTGCTCACATATGCCCATGTACCTATTCTTAGTAGCTGCTCTCCATGTGTTGTCAGTCCTCCTTGGGTGCAGGTTTTACCAATCCTCCCTTGGTAAAATTGGTGTGTAAAACTTGAATCATCTCACTTTCCTGAGAATCATCTCATTTTCCCTTTTCAGGATTTACTTGTTCTTTATGCTCTCATAATTCTACCTTTTAAAGTGCTGTGTTGCTTTTGGCTATGAGTGTGGGAGCCAGCATGTAGGCTCACCGCTCACTGGGCAACATAAATGGTTTTCTTTTGGGCTTCCCTCACCTCAGACTTTTCTTTTTGTAGCCCGAGCCACACTGGAAATTCTCATCCCTGACTTTGTTAAACAGACCTCTGAGGAGAAGCCTAAAGACAGTGAAGAACTGGAGGTGAGTGTGGTGATCTTGTTCTGGGAACTACCATACAGCCACTGACCCCATTGCTTCAACCAGGGATATGCACCATGTTGAGGGTCTAATCATCAGCTTGTAAGGGGAACTTGCTTACCTTTGTGAAGACAGGAGAAAATCTTGAAGACTTTACCCTTCAATTGTTTATGTTACACACATAGATCTTTAATGGAAATGAATCTGGCAGTGTCTAAGGTTGAGATTGTTGTTACAACTATCTCAAACCCTGTCCTGTAGAAACCTTGTAGGATAAATGTGGTTTTATAGCTGAAAAATAATAGCAAAAAAATTTAATCTTGGTTTTAAATTGATTTGTCTGTTTTAATTTTCTTGTGGTCACTGGTCATTTTAAAACCAGACCTTTGAGTTCTTTGGCCTTTGAACCCTTTTGTTATATTTGGATTCGGTTATGAAGGAGTCCTGAACATTTTTAGGAATTATGTTGCCTCGGCTTTTCAGGGTTCTTGTGTTTCTACATTGTATCTTGCATGTCTGTTGGGATAGGTATCCCTTCCAGTTATTAAATTTATTTAAATGGGAGACAAAAACAAGCAGATCTCTATGAGTTTGAGGTCAGCTTGGTCTACATAATTAGCTCCAGACCAGCCAATAGCTACATGGTGAGACCCTGTTTCAAAAAAATCAAAAACCTTTTTATTTATATAGATTTTTAAGTTTTTTTTGGGGGGGTGTCTTGTTAGTGGAGTCTTTTTGGGTTCTTAGGGTATGTTTCTCATTTGCACTAAGAGAGAAAGCAGTCTCTTTAAAAGCAACAATTCTGTTTTTACATTACATTGATTTAGTCTTTACTTTGGTGGTTATGTATGTGTGTGGTTGCATGCATGCTGTGGTACAAGTGTGAAGGTAGAAGAACAACCTGAGGGGGAGTGGGTTCTCTCCTTTCATTGTATGCATTCTGGAACTGAAACTCCAACCTTCAAGCTTAAATGACAAGTGTTTTTGCCATTGAACCATTCTATGACATTTAGCTATGAGGAACGGAGAAAGGTAGTAAACTAAGAAAAAGAAATAAGATGTATGGGGTGAAGGTATAAGAAAGTGTCCTGGCTTGTTGTGGTATGGTAATCTATGCTTGTAGTGCTAATACGTGGGAAGAAGAAGCAAGAGGACCAGAACAAGAACAATTGTGGTTGTTCCCAGTTAGCTTGAGCTTTATAAGACCCTGTCTCAAATCAAACCAAAAAGAAAAATAGAACACTTAGAAAACTAAGAAAGACAGTACAAAAGGAAAGAAAAAGGAAGGGAGCCAAGAAAACATCTTTATTCTTTTCTTGTTGAGGACAAGAGAAAGAATGAGTCATTTTCTTCCAGGCTCATTTTATAGGTGAGTGAAGTCCAAAACAATTCAGAAAAGAGCTTTTCTCAAGCTGTATTGTTGGATTGAAGGTCCTGTTATGCAGGCCTAGTTATGCTGAAAGTGTAAGTCTCCCTCAAACTGCTTCTATTAGCCTCTGAGCACCAGAGGCCCTCTGCCTGGTGGGTTTGTGATGGGAAGTTCTTTTGTGTATGTGTGCATGTGCCTGTACATACAAACAATAACTTCAGTACCTTAGGTGCTAGCCATCTTTTGGCTTGGAATTCCCAGTAGATTGGGTTGCTTAGCAAGTTCAAGGGAAAAGTCATGCCTACATCACCACCATGCTTGGAATTAGTGTAGGTTCTGGGGATTGAACCCTGGATTTCATGCTTATGTGGAAAATACTTTGCCAACTACTTGTTGATTTCCCAGCCTCTGGGGTGGAGAATTCTGCCCAGCAGAAGTTGATTTTCTCCACTCTGAGAACATCCAAAGTGGTAAGGCCAAAGCAGTCTGCACTATCTGGCCAAAGGTTCATCTTAACTGCTCTGGCCTAAGTTCTGTCCTGCACTCCACTTGTATTCACACCTAGCTAGCTCCCTCTTATTAGCATTTTGTTTGCAGTTTCCTTATTTGCTTACTCTGGGCTTCAGTCTCATAGAGTTGCCATGTACCATCCAAGTATATCTGTCTGATCTGATTCACATTCATTTTCTCAGGTTCACACACATTTTTTTTCTTTCCCTTTAATTAAAAGATTAATACATTATTTCTCCTCCCTCCAACCTCTTTGATACCACCCCACCCCCACCCCCATTTTTGGGTTGCCAACTTAGCCAGTGGAAAACTTTGAAGTTTGGAGATAGGAAAATGCAGGATCTTCTCTCCCCAGCTTAATGGTATCTAAGACCTCTCCTGAGATAGTTCGCCTCTATGACATAGGTGAGCAAGCTAGGAAGTGCTTGATTGCAGAAATTTTTTTTTCCTAATATTTTTCTTAAATTTATTTGTGTATGTGCAAGGAAATCAGAGGACAACTTGTGAGAGTTGGTTCTCTCCTAGTATGTTGGTTCTGAGGATTGAATGTTGACTGTCGGCTTGGTGACAAGCGCTTTCTACCTGTTTAGCCATCTCGATAGCCCTAGATAAAGAATTTCCTAGCCAATACTGCTTTTTACCCTTTCTGGTTTTTGATAAGAAACTGTTTTGGGTATAGAAGTATCACAAATTTAAACTCATCCTGGGCTAGGCAGTAAAACCTGTTTCAAAAATTAGAACACCAAAGACTAGGGTATAGCTTGAGGGTAGAGCACTTTACTAATGTATGTATGTATGTATGTATGTATGTATGTATGTATGTATATATATATATATATACATACATACATACATACATACATACATACATACATACACACATACACACACACACACACTCACACTCACATACATACATACATATAAGGCCCTGGGTTTGATTTCCAGCATTGGAGGGGAGGAAAAAGAAAAGGAAAAACAAACATTGCTTGTTAACCTCTGAGTTTTCTGTGTCCGCTGAATAGATTCTCTTCTGCTTTCAAGAAGCTCTGTTTGGCCTTCAGTGGATGAGTCTACAAACAGATGCGTGAGTTTATTCCACTTGGGATTTATTTAGCTGCTGCTTTTGTGGTTTTTTGTTTTTTTGTTTTTTGTTTTTTTTGAGACAGAGTCTGTCTCTGGCTGTTCTAGAACTCAACTACATAGACCAGGTTGGCCTTGAACTCAAAGATATCCACCTGCTTTTGCCTCCTGAGTGCCAGGATTGAAAGCATGAGCCACCACATGGGCTAGTGTAATTCCACCCCCCAACTCCACCCTGAGAGACCAGATTTTGCTGTGTTGTCTTGGAACTTGATCTGTAGACCAGGCTGGCCTTGAACACACAAGAGATCCGAGTACTGATCTCTTAGTAAAGACATGACTACAAATTTTTGTACTTAATGGTGATTTTAATTTCTCCTAAAGGTTTCTGCAACTCTGCTTTATTTTATTTTTGTTCCTCAGACTATATAATCCCAATATACCTACCTTCATGTTGGCTGCTTTTTCTTCTGCTTATTTGAATCTCCAAGGAAACACCTCTAAGTGAATATTTTATAATCCCCACTTTGCACTTCCTCTTGTCTTAGGAAGGGATCTAGAGCCTTATACCTTGGAGACAAGAGCTCTGTCACTGAGTCATAAATCCAGCCTCATCCCCACTCCTACCCTTGTGTGTGTTTGTTTCTTTGTTTGTTTTGAGACTACATAGTATTTCACTATGTAGCCTTGCTATCCCAGAACTCTTTATGTAGATCAGGCTGACCTCCTAGAGATCCACCTTCTCTGCCTCCCAGTGCTGGTATTAAAGGTGCGTGTCATCAGTGGCTAAGGACATTTACTATTCTTGCAAAGGACCCAAGTTTTGACCTAAACATTGGATGGGTACAACCATTGGTGCTTCCCATTCCAGGGGATTCAATACAAACAAAATTAAAAATGATAAAAAACAATAAAAGTAGAAGCTGGAGAGATTGTTGAATGCTTGAGGACTTGAATTTGGTTCTCCCCATCCCCCTATCCATCCTTCCAGTCTGATGCTCTTTTCCTTTTCTGCCTTCGTGGTCACTGTACACATGTACACAGACATGCATGAGGTTAAATCACCCATACATACAGATACTTTTTTTTTTTTTCTTTGAGAAAGAGTATTGAACTCAGAAGGAAACTCAAGGACAATGTATGTTTTGGTATTACAAAGAGTAGGATTGGGCAGGCAAGCTAGAGATCTTACCAGCTACCAGTAGGAGGGGCTAAAGGACAGTGAGAACAAGTGAGGACAAGGCCTGCAAGCAGAAAAGAGCTGGGTGATGTGGACTTTTGTCCTTGGTAGGATGTTTGTCTGTCTGTGTGTTCATTTCTACCTGCCTGTCAGTGTCAGAAGTTAATAACTGGTATCTATTTAACGCCTCTATTTCCCTTCAGAGACAAGGCCTCACTGTGTAGTTTCTTGGCTGTTATGGAACTCATTTTATATGTATATGTGTATGTATGTATGTATGTATGTATGTATGTATGTATGGTGTGTGTGTATATATATACATATATATATATACACACATAGTATGTATATATGTATATTCAGTATGTATATATATATTCAGTATGTGTGTGTGTATATATATATATTCAGTATCTATCAAAGATAGAGTATGAATGACTATCTGTTACTATCAGCTTACCTTCTAGGAATTGTAATTTATTTTGTGTGTGCATACATACAGGCTTATGCTCATGTTGTGTGTATATGTATATGTGGAGGCCAGAGAGTTCCCTTATAACTTTACTTTGGTTCCAGGGATAACTAGGTTTATGTGGCGAAGCACCTTTACTACTAAGGCATCTTGCTGGCACTTTCTTTGAGCCAGTTTAAAATCCGTTACTGGTTTATCTTTAACCTGCAGTGTGTTACAAACAGCTGTGGATCTTTGCCACTGAAACACCTGTGCTGGTATATTTATGTTCTAACAATAGAAGGCTAGCTCTTAAAAACGATTTATTGGCAGCTTGGAGATGGTCTCATTTTAGATGTAAAACAAAACACAAAAACACATTTTTTACATTCATTTATTTTAATTTTTTAAGATGGATTTTATTTGTCTGTGTGTCTGCCATGTGAGTGCAGGTACCCAGGAGGCCAGAACCCCTGGAGCTGGACTCACAGGCTGGGACTCACAGCTGGGAAATAAATTCGGGTCCTCTAGAAGAGCTGTAAGCAGTGTTAACTGCTGAGCCATCTCTCAAGCCCTGTATGTCTTGTGTGGGTACATGCATGCCACTGTACACAGAGGACCATTACATAGATTCCAAAGATTGAACTCAGGTTTTCAAACATGGCAGTAAGTACCTTTACCCACTGAGCTCCTTCCTTCCTTCCTTCCTTCCTTCCTTCCTTCCTTCCTTCCTTCCTTCCTCCCTCCCTCCCTCCCTCCCTCCCTCCCTCCCTCCCTTTTTGGTTGGTTGGTTGGTTGGTTGGTTGGTGTTTTTTTGTTTTTGTTTTCAAGACAGGGTTTCTCTGTATAGCCCTGGCTGTCCTGGAACTCACTTTGTAGACCAGGCTGGCCTCAAACTCTGATATCAGCCTGCCTCTGCCTCCCAAGAGCTGGGATTAAAGGCATGCACCACCACTGCCCAACTTGTTATTTATTTTATTTTTTTACGATTTGTTTATTTTATACTCATACAGCATACTGTATGAGTACACTCTTCAGACAACCCCAGAAGAGGGCATCAGATCCTATTACAGATGGTTGTGAGCCATCATATGGTTGCTGGGAATTGAACTCAGGACCTCTGGAAGAGCAATCAGTGCTTTTTTTTTTTTTTTTTTTTTTTTTTTTTTTTTTTTTTTCGAGACAGGGTTTCTCTGTGTAGCCCTGGCTGTCCTGGAACTCACTTTGTAGACCAGGCTGGCCTTGGACTCAGAAATCCGCCTGCCTCTGCCTCCCGAGTGCTGGGATTAAAGGCGTGCGCCACCACGCCCGGCTTGCAATCAGTGCTCTTAACTGCTGAGCCATCTCTCCAGCCCACCAGTCCCTATTTTTATTAGAGTTACTTACACATATGTATCTGTATGTTTGTGGGGTATGGGGAGCTGCCTACAGTGACAAAAGAAGGTGTTGGATCCCTTTGGAGCTTTCGTTACAGACAGTTATGAGTTGTTACCCAACATGGGTGCTAGGACCCAATTTGAGTCCCCTGGAAGAGCAGTGCTCTTAATTGTTAAGCCATCTTTCCAGCCTCTAGGCATGATTTTAATTTTGTGATGTGTGTTTATGTCTGTGTAGACAACAGAATGTCTTTTCTCAGATATTGTCCATCTTGTTTTTTGGCATAGAATCTCTTGCCTACTTACCAGTTAGACTAAGATAGCCAGCCAGTATGCCCTATCTGTACTGGAATTCACTCTGTAGTCCAGAATGGCCTCAAACTCATAGAGATCCACTTATTCCTGTCTCCCAGCCTCCCAAATGCTGGAATTAAAGGTGTGTGTTGTGTGTATTTCCCCCCCCCCCCCAGTAAGCCTGCTAGTTATGATGGGTAATTTGAAGTCTCAGGAATAGCTTTTATTTCTTGCTCTTCCCCCATATAGGACCATCTATACTTAACAATCTGTATATTTCACAGAGCACAAAAAGGACAAAGTTAGTTATTGCTCTTACTATTTTTATACTGGTGCTACTATAACAAAGTATCAAACTGGACAAATTAAGTCACAGAAATTTAGTTGCCTTGGTTCTGGAGGTCAGAAGTGCAAAATAGTGTCAGAGTTGTTAGTTTCTTCTAAATACTGCCAGAAGCATCTGGTTTCTGGGATGTTATCTTTTTTTTTTTTTTTTTTTTAAGATTTATTTTATTTATTATATGTAAGTACACTGTAGCTGTCTTCAGACACTCCAGAAGAGGGCGCCAGATCTCGTTACGGATGGTTGTGAGCCACCATGTGGATGCTGGGATTTGAACTTATCACCTTCGGAAGAGCAGTTGGGTGCTCTTACCCGCTGAGCCATCTCACCAGCCCGGGATGTTATCTTTTTTTTTATGCTTTTCCTTAAAGGAATCTCTGAATTTTCTGTTTGTGAAGAATGACTCTTGGATAGGGCTGAGTCCTCACATAGGGCCCACTTACCCATGTACTTAACTCACTTTCTGAGGTACTAAGGGGTGAGACTTCAACTTGTACATTTTGGAGCAGTTTATAGTTCAACTTATAATAATATTTTTCCCAGATAATAATTGCAAAGTATCTGTATTCTTGAGTCTTAATTTATTTGTATTTTTTGTGACATGTCTATTAAGTCAGTTCATTTAGATTAGCTGATGATCGGTCAGTGATCTCCCTGAACTAGTAGTAGTCTAATATAACTAGTAGTAGGTCTTCTAGCCTTTGTTTTTGTTAGTCATTGGTGGTTTTTATTACACACAGATCCTGCTCACATTTTAATCTTAGATTGTCCCACTGTAGTGAGTAATCCTTTGGTTTTATTTTTGTGCTAGCATGTAAGTACAACTTACTGTTTGTGAATTGATCTTGTATCTTTCCACTTTGCTGAATTCATGTATTAGTTCTGTAAATTTTTTGGATCATCTTTTTTGGTGCTTAATAAGAAGTGTCCCCCATAGGCTCAGATACTTGGTCCTCAGTGGGTGGTATGATTTGGAGAGATTTTGAGTTCATAGCCTTGCCTTCTTCCAGTCCACTTTTTCTGCTTCATGCTTATGTTTGAGATATGATCTTTTAGCTTTCCTGTTCCTGCCATTATTCTTGCCACTTGCTACCATGTCCCCCTGTCAAGATAGACTCTACCCTTCTGGAATTGTAAGCCCCAATAAATTCTCTATAAGTTGCTTTTGGTCGTTGTGTTTTAACATAGCAACAGAAAGATAATTCATCTGTGTATAGGATTGTGTTGACTATGGTCTCCTATCTTGCCAGTCTGGATGTCTTAACCTAATTATTCTGGCTATTGTTGACTAGAAATGGTGATAGTAAAGGTTCCTCATTTCAAAGGGTAGCATCCAGTTCTTACTACTGAGTGTGATGTTGTCTGTGGGGTTCTCATAGTAATTCTATTGGTTTTTTTAAAAGACTTATTTATTATTATACATAAGTACACTGTAGCTGACCTCAGATGCACCAGAAGAGGGCATCAGATCTCATTACAGATGGTTGTGAACCACCATGTGGTTGCTGGGATTTGAACTCAGGATCTTCAGAAGAACAGTTAGTGCTCTTACCTTCTGAGCCATCTCTCTCTCTCTCTCTCTCTCTCTCTCTCTCTCTCTCTCACACACACACACACACACACACACACACACACACACACACACCCATTGATCATTTTTAACCTGAAATGCTGTTTTCTGTCAGATGTCTTGTTTTTGTACCACTTCTATGATCTTATTTATGGTTTGATATCTTATTTAATTTTTTATATAGTTAATTGATTCTTTTAAATCATGCATCCCTGAAATAGTCCTACTTAGCATGGTTTATATTCCTTTCTTTGGCAAGGTATATATTCTTTTGTATTGTTAGTTTCCATGTATCCACTGTGTGTGTCTGTCTGTCTGTCTGTCTGCTTTGTGTATATGCATATGAGGGATTTTTTGTTTGTTTGTTTGTTTTGTTTTGTTTTGTTTTTCGAGACAGGGTTTCTCTGTATAGCCTTGGCTGTCCTGGAACTCACTTTGTAGACCAGGCTGGCCTCAAACTCAGAAATCCGGCTGCCTCTGCCTCCCAAGTCCTGGGATTAAAGGCGTGTGCCACCACGCCCGGCTACATTGGGATATTTTTTATTTAGTGTGTGTATGTCTGTGAACACATGTGCTAAAAAAACACTCATGGAACTCAGAGGAAAGCTTTGTTCTTCTTCCTTTATATGGGTTCTAGCGATTAAATTCAGATTGCCAGGCTTGCTCAACAAACACTTCATTAAGCCTTCTTACCTGCTCCTTGTTTGTTTGTTTTGATAGGGATTCATTATTTAGTATTAACTAGCCTAGCTAATGCAAATCAGACTGGCCTTGATCTTGCTATGTCGATCAAGGCTGGCCCTGAACTCACAGAAGTCTACCTACCATCTGAGTACTCTATTAAAGGTGTGTTCTGCCAAGATCTGTGTGTTACTTCTTTTGACAGGGTCTAGGTACATAGCACAGGCTGGCATGGAATTCAGGATTCTCTTGCCTTATTCTCCTGAATGTTGGGGATATAGGCACACACCACTATGATACTCTTAATAATTTTCCCACCTATTTGCAAGGATTACTATTGTGTAGGTTTTGATCGGTTTGGTTTTTGTACTTTGTCCTGGTGTTAATATGGTACAGGTAGCATCATAAACTAAGCTATGAAGTATTCTCTTGGAGTTTATATAGAACTGATATTTTTCCTCCTTAAAATGTGGAGTGGTCATTATCAGTGAAATCATATGGACCTCAAGTTTTCTTAGTGGGATAGTTTATACCCACAAATTTGGCTGACTTGAGTGGATGTTGCTGAAGGCTGTTTTAGAAGTCTGATTTTCAAGATACTGTTCCTCAGTATCTAGATTACAATTTTTTTGGTTTGAGGGATTGGATGTTTTGTTTTTTACTTGGGGGGAGGTGGGAATGCAGGGCATTGAGACAGGGTTTCTCTGTATAGCCCTAGCTGTCCTGGAACTCACTCAGTAGACCAGACTGACCCTGAACTCAGAGATCTGCCTGCCTCTGCCTCCTGAGTACATGTGTCAGCATCACCCAACCTAGATTGTAGTTTTTCATTGTTTGTCCATGAGCACCTTGTGCTTCTTTGTCATATTTGGCTCTGGGCACTTGGCTCCCAGGCTATCTTTCAGGAATAACAATGATTATCTGTAGGCCACTTTGCCATTTGATTGCACTTGAGAGACACTCCACAGAAATTATTGCTGTAGGCTTTATGCTCAGAGTTTTATACCAGACATCTTTGTGTTTCTGAGTGTATGTTCTCCAGTGAGTATGCTCAGATTCTTCCAGGACAGAGTTTGGTTTGCAGATAAGCTGGCCATCTGTCTGCTGTGCCCAGATGGTCAGGTACTAACAGCTGGATAGAACAGGGTTATATAGGCTGAGCATAGCACATGTTGCTAATCAGTTGGTTTCCTTACTGGTTCTTTTAGTTAGTTCCAGGGTCTAACTCCTTTCCCTACATTTGAGGGCTGAGGCATCTTTTGATTCCTGTTTGAAGACATCCAAACCACGACAGCGTTCATGATTACCAGTCTTGGCTAGACTCTTCACGTAAGAATTTCCTCTACACTGTTGTCACTGGAGCAGTACAAACACAGAGAAAAGCTGTTCATATGTCATTTTAGAGATGTCTTGACTTGGTTTATTCATGTGACTCAAGGTCTGAGCAGACAGCTACCTATTGGGCTGGTGAGAGACTTTCCCCTCTCAGCAGATCCTCTGACTGGTGGGCCCCATTGTTTCATGTTTGTTTCAAGCTCTTTGTTCCTATTTGCTTGTCAACTGATATGTTAATCTTTGCTCTTAAATTTCCTGGATTTTCTGGTTTGGGTTGTGCTATGTCTCTGAAAAGGATCCATTGAGAGACTCATCTCTAGTACCTGAGAATATGGCCTTTGGAGATCAGGTTGTTATAGGTATAATTTATTGGCATGTGGTTGAATAATTGTGACTGGTTTTCCAGAGGGGAGAAACAAAGAAAACATACTGAGTATAGATTGACTTGCTGCTCTCATAAACCAAAGTAGCTAAGCCATCAGAAGTTGGATCTTCCCATGTAGTTTCTGCAGGGGGAGTAGAGCTTTGCTGACTACGTTGAATTTTTACTTCTTGCCTTTATTTAGAGTTATGAGAGGAGATACTATGATTGCTGAAAGTCACCCAGTTTGTGGTACAGATATATATTGCTTAAATGATTTACTTATAGAAACCATATAGAGTGTATCTACACAAACTAGGATGACTCTGTTGCTAGGCTATAAAATCTTATGGGACTTTCTTTGAGTATGTGATCCACCATCAACTGGTAGATTTATCAGTGCATGACTTTACTGTTTCTGCAGCCTGTCCCAGAGGTAGTCTATGTATAGAGTAAGCTGAGCTATTTGGCAATCTTCTGTTCACTGAGTACAGGGTCAGTCAGGGATCAAAGCAGGGATCTGTTAGCTACTCAATTCTGACCCTTTATCCTTTGTCCCATGCATATCATGACTGTTCCTCCTATCCCTAGTCTACTTGAGCCTTGCTGTGCAAAATTGCTCTCCCTGCATGTCTTAGTTACTTCTTTTGTTTGTTTGTTTGTTTGTTTGTTTGTTTTCAAGACAGGGTTTCTCTCTGTGTAGCCCTGGCTGTCCTGGAACTCACTTTGTAGACCAGGCTGGCCTCTGCCTCCCGAGTGCTGGGATTAAAGGCGTGCACCACCACGCCCGGCCCCCTTAGTTACTTTTCTATTGCTCTGACAAAACGCTATGACCAAGGCAACTTAGAGAAGAGTTCATTGGGGCTTACAGTTTCAGAGGGTTAATCCACAACCATCATGATGAGAGGCATGGTGACAGGCAGGCATGGTGTTCAAGAAGTAGCTAAGAGCTCGCATGTCATCCACAAGCAGGAGACTGGGAGAGGGAAAAGAGAATGCATCTAACTAGGAAGGGACTTTTGAAACCTTTAAAGCCCACTCCAGTGACATACACTCTTTTTTGTTTGTTTGTTTGGTTGGTTGGTTGGTTGGTTGGTTGGTTTTTTTGAGACAGGGTTTCTCTGTGTATTGTAGCCTTGGCTGTCCTGAAACTCACTCTGTAGACTAGGCTGACCTCAAACTCAGAAATCCGCCTGCCTTTGCCTCCCAAGTGCTGGGATTAAGGCACTGCCCGGCTCACAGCCACATTTTCTCATCCTTCCCAAAAAGTTCCATCAGGGATATCTGGAATACGGCATGCTTTATTGAGGGAAACACAGTGTGACACAACTTTAAAGGTATGGACCTGCTTGGGATTCACAAACATGTGCTTTGTGTTTTAGTATTTTAACCACATCAGTATTGAGGATTCACGAGTCTATGAGCTGACAAGCAAGGCTGGGCTGTTGTCTCCATATCAGATCCTCCATGAGTGCCTTAAAAGGTAGGGTAAGCTGCACTTCTATTAAGAATCAGGTCACAGAAGCTCTGAGTTACTGAAATTAGTGTGTGGAGAACCTTTGCATAGTCTGTTGAACATCTAGGGAGGGGTTTGAGTTTTCTTTGGAGAACTATTAATAGATTTGGTTGTATAGTAGCCCTCCCCAGAAGTTACTATGTATAAGCATCATCCAGTAATGTCTTGTCATCTTTGTTTTCTCCTAAAAGAAACCATGGAATGGGTGACACATCCATCAAGTTTGAAGTGGTTCCTGGGAAAAACCAGAAGAGTGAATATGTTATGGCATGCGGCAAACACACAGTGCGCGGGTGGTGTAAGAGTCTGTCTTCTCCCCTGATTCCCTAATAGACTGGCATGTTTTCAGAGGACTGCTAGGGTATGGCTAGCATTTTCTGATAGGAGGGTATGTGGCTTGGTCTGCTACTACTGCTCTGACAGTCATTCTAAGCACAAATTTTGTGTGTTGGCCATCACACTTTCATCTGAAACTAGATAGGTGGTTATCCTCCTTGCATTCTCCCTCCTGTTGCATTGTTACTATTACTTATAGCCAGCCTATCTCTGGTGGGATAAGGGGGCTGCTTTCTTGAGGAGCTGACTGGTGTGCATCCTGATGGCTGTCCATCTATCTACACTGAACAACATAGTGTGAGACCTTGTTTCTAAAGAAATAAACAAAACCACAAAATAAAACACTGTAACCACTACAAGTGAAGATAAGTGAGTGTGTGTGTAGGCGCACACACACGTGAATGCACATGCGCACACACACACACACACACACATATAAAATACATAGAAGACCTTGGGAAATTACAAGCTCACATTTAGACCTGGATGTTTCCTATACCTATGGCTATTGCTGCACCATATAAACTCTAGTCCCCACAGAAGAAGGCTGGTGAGAAGGCTGGAGAAGGCTGAGTGAATCTAAGCAGTAGTGATATCTCAGCATGGAGAGCTCTCCAGGCTCAGTGTATCCTTTATATGCAGGCCCCACCCAGACACCTACGTTCAGGAGCTGTAAACTTTAGGAGGCCTTGTAGCTGGTGCTCATTGTGTTGCAGGATAGTGAGGTGGAGTGGGCTGGTGGAGGGAAGGAAATTTTGTTGTCTTCACTAATAGCTTCCTCACAAGTCCTTACTTGGATCTCCTGAAAGCTGCTCAGTAGGATGGTTGGTACCTGGGTCAAGATCTCAGCACTCAGGACTGAGTCATGATGTCCAGCACAGTAGCAAAGTACTGTCTACCTTCTTGTGGAATGCCCTACATGGGCTCACTAGGTCCCCAGGAAAGGTTCTCCTGTCTTCTCACCTTTGTTTTTCCTCCACATAGGTAAGAATAAACGAGTTGGGAAACAATTAGCATCTCAGAAAATCCTTCAGCTGCTGCACCCACATGTCAAGAACTGGGGGTCCTTACTGCGCATGTATGGTCGTGAGAGCAGCAAAATGGTCAAGCAGGTAACCAGACCGTCATGTCTTCTGGCAGTTGCCCTGCTTCCCTGTTGCTTGCTTTGGCTTGGGGCTTGCTGTCAAGGTCAGTCTCAACAGCACTGCTTTTAATTATGACTGTCTCTGCTGTGCTGTGGAAGTGATTGTGTAAACCAAGGGTGGGAGCACCCAAGCCACATTTTCCTCATGAATCTGCCAAGAAGTTAAGTATAAACCATTAGGGAGCAAACTTAGACTGTCAGGCCTGACACAAACCAGACAGTAAATGCAGCCAGTGAGTGAACACTACCTGGAGTTGAATTGTGTGAAGGCTCGCAAACCAGTCCTTTGGCAGTCCTCAAGACTGTATCTTTGTTTAGTTGAAGATTCTCAGTGACTTAAAGAATATGGTATTACCTGTTTTGTTTCCGAGAGTTTTGCCCAGATCTCTAAACTTAAATAAGTCTCCAAACCTAATGGGTATGGGAAGTACTATGAAATGATGTAGGGTAGTAATGGAACTCAGCTGCATCACCAGCATTTTTTTACATTTTCCCCTAATATATGCTGAAACTACCTGGATCATTAGGATCTCATTGTTTAAATGAGTATAGGTAGAGACCCTGAAGTCTGTGCTGTAGACCCTTGAGCTACCCTGCCTTGAGCTGAGCTAATAGTCTAGAGCAATGAAGCACCCCTTCAGATTCTCCAAGACTCAAACTTGGCCCTGTCCTTGCTCAAGGCAGGAGTAGTCCAGGAGTCACATGGAGAACATAAATAATATAAGGTGATTTCCCTTTTTTTCTGATTCTTCTCCTTTCTAATGCTGGAGATCATAACCGGGGCTTTGTACAGGCCAAACAAGGACTGAGTTGCAACTTCAGCCTGAAAAGAAGCATTTTTCATGAGTTGAAATGTAGGTACAGTGTTAGGTATGTAGTCTGGGACCGAGACAGAGAGGGAATGTTGCTGCAACCATTGACAGAGGTTTCCTTCAATGGGAGAGTGAATGGCCCTTGTCTGGCACAGGAGTTCTGGCATTCTGAGACATAGTGAGCATCCTTAGCTGTGGCCTCCAAGCCAAGAAGGGAAGAGAACCAAAGAGAACAGCTGGGCAGACTGTTTGGCTGTGTTACGTCTCAGTTGGCTTCAGCCATGATCTTGCCACTGTCAGAGGGTTCCTGGCATAGTGAGTACTTGACTTTCATACTCAGCTAGTAAACACACAGAGGTGTGATCATGGAGGAAGGAACAGTGTCTGGAAGAGACCAGGGAGCTCAGGGCTGTGCTTATATTTGTCAGCAGCAAATGCTTTATCACAGCTAGGCCAATGGTGTGTACTTGTGCCTCATAAGCCCTTACACTCCTGATTTGGGTGGATACTGCTACTTGGCAGTTCTGAGAACAGGCTTTGGGTCCCTAGGAGACCTCTGACAAGAGTGTGATAGAGCTACAGCAGTATGCCAAGAAGAACAGGCCCAACCTTCACATCCTGAGCAAGCTGCAAGAAGAGATGAAGAGGCTGGCTGCAGAGCGGGTGATTATCTCCCTTCCTCACCCCTTCTCCAACCCACTTGCCTCCCTACCCCCTAAACTCCATGTACCCCTGTATTGTTTCTGCACATACCATAGTTACTGAACCATCAGAATTGCTGGATTAGCCCCTTCCTTGTAGTTAGATCCTAGGAGCCTGTTTCTGATCCCTAACTCTGGAAATGCTTAATGCTTCTTCCAGAGGAGGTTGGCTTTTTTTTTTTTTTTTTTTTTTTTAAGTTCTACCACAGATAGTGCTTTCCTAAAATGACTTTGTCTTTAGTTGAATTAGAGAGCAGACAGGCCAGCCTTTTAGTGGCTAAAGGGTCCAATTTGGAGTCAGGTATTTGAAAGAAAGGATTGTGCACTGGCCTTGTTTGATAACTCAAAAAGAAAAAGAAAAAGAAAAAAAAGATAATAAACCTAGGTAGAACTTAGTCTTGGTGAAACTTCTTAAAACTGCCATAAGTATCTTCCATGTGGGCTGTATTTTTGACATTTTTTCCTGGCCTCTGGAAATACCTTGTAATCACTCATACCTTTAGGCCCACTGAGTTGGGAACATTTCCCGCTCTGGTGGCATGGCCCAAGTGTCTATTGCCTGTTGCCTTTCTACTGCTCTCAGTTAGGCGTGGAGCCTTGTCTGCTAGAATAAGCAGGACTTTCTAGTTTGACTCTTGTTACATTAATTCTGGGGATCAAAGCAAAAAGACTAAGACACAGACTTATATCTGTGGGGAAATTCACTGGGCTTCTGGGCAAGCAAGCAAGACTAGGATGACACTCACCTTGGAGGGTTGGAACCCAGTTTTTTGCAAATTCTTCATTCTGGGTGTCTCTAGATTGCCAGGGAAGCTGCAGCACATGGGAGTCTACCCTGGCTATCTGAGGAAACCCTCCTGGCCTGGCCCAACCTGGCCCGCTCCCTCTACCTTCCCTCCTAGCCAGGTATCACAAACATTTGTGTTCTCGGAATTCAGGGGCTTCCACCTTTTCACCCTGTGAACCTCTTTGCTGAGCCTACCTTTAGCATCATTGACCTCTGTTCTTCCAGGAGGAGACTCGGAAGAAACCCAAGATGTCAATTGTAGCATCTGCCCAGCCTGGTGGTGAGCCCTTGTGCACAGTGGATGTATGAGGTAGGCAGCATGGGCCAACAGTGCTACTACCCAGGAGACCATCAGCTACACATCATCACTCTGCAGCACCAGGCCTCCAACCTAAGTTCCTTCTCTGTGGCAGTGTCTGCGCTCTGGCTCTGGAACATGGGGACAACTGTGACTACACAGTACACATGCAAAGAAGCAGTTCTGGACAAGCTGCTCTCAATGTGACTGGATATACTTAAGGATCAGTCATAAGTTAACTGCACAAGTGGAAGCTGATAGACAGTTGTAGATCCTGCTTGTATGTATCTGCTGCGGACCGTTTTTATGAAGGTTTTCATTAATTTTAGTACACTATATGCACTGACAAGAAGTAATGCTTCGTTGATAGGTGAGATGACCAGGTTTTATAGCTTTGGCTGGCCTATGATGCCAGGTAGCCCTTTTGCTATGGTTCTTTCTGGTGGAGTCACTGAGACTTGGTCAGAAGATGCAGGTATCCTGTCCTATAGTATTACCTGCTTTGTGTGTTTAGCATTTTCTTCTGAAAAAGTTATAACAGAAAGGAATATTTCAGGCTATTTTGGCTTAAAATAAAATTTTAGCACCAGAAATACTCTTCGAAGATTGCAGTGAAGATACTGAGTGTTAGTTTGATTGACCCTTTTTCTTATGAAGTCTTAATGTCTTAACAGCCGTCTTCTGGATACTGAAGCTTCCACCTTCGATAGCAACAATTTTTTACAGAGATTTTTGCACAATCAAGCCCATCTGTTCAGTTTTTAAAGCTTTTATGATCTTTTAAAATTTGGAAAGAAACTTTTACAGTAAGAATGAAAGATACATTTTAACAGATGGATATGCATAAATAGGAAACTGGCCTTCAGTGTAGCCCATCGCTGACCAAGAGCTGCCTGGCACATTGTACATGATAAGTAGTTATGGTGTCTCTTGATCTCAAAGATAGCTGCTCTGTGCAGCCAGGCCTGATTGCAGGTTTTTGTCTACCTGTGCTCATTGGATAGCCCCTGTAGATGGGTGTTGAGTAGACGGGTATTCAGAGCCCCAGTACCTGTTCAGAGGGACTATACTCTACATTCTCAGTGTCTCTCACCATGTACCTGAAGATACATGGGTGACATGTGCTGTTAGAAAGACAAGATGGCAACTGTGGGCCTCCCAACAGCATCTTCCTCCTCCCCAATCATGTGTGTGACAGCAGTTAATGTCTGTTTTAATCTTGGCAAAAAGAACCCTTACTCAAGTTGGTAGACTTGGACACAATTCTTTTCTGCCGCCCATTCAGTTGTGTTCAGTCTTTTGACTAACCATTGCCCTTAAAACATACTTAACATTGAAAAAGCATATGGTAAAGGTGGTATCTCTGCAGCCTCACTGAGCCAGGCACTGTCAACAGGTGCTGCCACACATTCCTGGTCTCCAGTGCCCTTCCTGTCTCTTACAGGTGGGTCTTATATGTAGTTATGCTGCAAGGGTGGGAGCCTGTGCTGAGGCTGCTTCAGTGTGTTGGCCAAGGCTGTAGGGTGTACCCTGATGGTCTGAACACATAAAACTGTCCAAAAGGGAATGGCTGGTTTCTTTCTTCTAAAGGGAGTGCTGAATCTGACTTGTGGATCTTCAACTGGCCAGGGCTGTCTATAGTCAATTGTGTTTTTAAGTGCCTTAGTGGACACACTTAATTCCATATGAACTCAGCATAGATTTGTGTTCAGCCATCCTCAGTGCTCCCCTGGAATACCTGGTTGGTGTTTGGTCTAAAACATGGTTCTCTGGGGCTAAATTCAAGCAAGCTCCGGCATTCAGCAGGCATAGTAGTACACACTTTAACCTCAGCATTCAGGAGTCATAAACAATCACATCTGTGAGGTTAGTCTACATAGAGATGCTGTCTTAAAACAGCACACAGTACTAGCACTGGGAAAATTCACACCCTTAAAGAGTCCTTCCTGCCTTTCAGAAAGGATTGTCCAAGGTGGCAAGTAGGAGTGAATGAAGGCCCTGGCTCACCACAGAAATGTCAGTAAAATCAGCAATTGTTTATTATAGAATCTGGCCATCCCATTATTAGGACACAGGTGTTCACTCTTTGAACTGTAGTAGGCAGGCCTCACGCCTCACCAGTGCTTAGTCATCCTCTGCTTACTAGGGAGCTGTAAGGAGTTCCCAGCTTTCCTGTGCTCTTATACTTCCCCTAGGATGAGAGGGAGGTCTCTGTTTCCTGTGGAGTGATATCAGGAAGATTTCTTGGGGTTTGAAGGTCTTGATGCTCCAGGGCTCCTATGCCATTGGGGTGTTGTTGCATCCTCTCAAACAGGATAAGCATCTCACAGTGTGGAGTCTGTGGGAACAGGTCCACTGCCACAGCCTTGACTGGATGGAATGGGGTGCCTTTTACTCGGTTAGATGGGGCCCTGCAGAGGCTGGTGGGAGAGAGGTACCAATATTAGCTCCTCAGAAATTCCTCTAGGCAGCCACAGGTGCTCTGCCCCACACACTTACTCCACAAAGTTGCCCATGGCTGCCCTGGGGTTGCAGGAAACATACAGGAGCCGCTTGATGTTCTCAGCTTTCCGGATGGCCAGAATCACTTTAGAATCTAGCAAGTCACAGAGGGGGCTAGTGGTTGACTATCCAACATAGGTTGTTTGTTTTTTTTTTTAATTTCTGGTACTGCCTCCCCCCAAATGGAAGCCACTCACGTAGGCCAGCCCGTGGTGGGTCTAGAACAGCTACAAGTTGCTGGGAAGACAGTCTGCTCACCAAGCCTGGCACCAGATCCTCAGCCCTGCCACAGTGGAACTCAACATTGCTCAGCTCTAGGGATAATCATAGTTGTCAGTAGATTATGGTCCTGCCATTGGGATGGCCTAGCAGGCTTATTTAGCACACAGGCCAAAATAACCTTTGATCTGTTATTTTTGCCTGTTAGAAGTCTACAGATCCCTCAGCACCCCATTCTTCAGAAGATCCTTAATATCTCAAGACATTGTAGGTGCAGTAATTAAGGCACACAACAGAGGATACTGCTGTTCCAGACCTGTGTGATAGAAAGGGTCTCTCACCATTGGTGAGGGCGTTCATACGGGCATCCTCCACAGCCTCCTGGCACAGTTCAATTCCCACTACTCTCTTCACTTTCTGAAATGGAAAGATAGATAAGCCCCATTAGCCCGGTTGCTTGGGAAAGGAAAACAGCACAACTGGTTATAACAGGGACAGGGTAGTAGCCTCAGCCTTCAGGCTCATGATAACAGGGTAGGGTGGTCTTACCTAGGGCTGGGAAGCTTACCGGAGCCAGGGCCAGGCCTATGGTGCCAGTGCCACAGCACACATCCAGCACTGTACTGCCCCCATCTAGCTGTGCCCATTCCTGGATTACTGTGTAGAGCACCTCAGCTGCAGGTGTGTTTACCTGGAGATTAGCCATGGTATACTGCAGTATAGGCTGGCATCCCACATTGCTTAGCTCCCATTCTACATACCAGTGATCTCACCCAGTCTCTTAAAAACCAAGTCCTTACAACAGAGACCCCCATGTTTTCCCCCCTGACTTCACAACTCCCAGGGCAACTGAGAGTGACTGCATACCTTATGCTATCTCCCTCTATCTCCATAGGGTTTTTCCAACAGTGAAAGTGGTTGATCCTGTTCTGGGTTCCACAGAGTACAATAAGGCTGTGCATATCACTAGCTAACTGCAAAGAGGCCCATCACTAGTAAATATCGCTTGTTATCCTATGCCTTATTCTAGGGCCATTACCTGAATGTTCTCTATAAATCTTTGATGCTAGTTACTGGCTTCCTTCCCTCTGTCTTTATGCTTACAAGGGGTATGCTACCTGGAAGAATGCATGAGGGGAGATGCGGAAGGTCAGTCCTAGCAGGTCTTCCTGGATGCACTGGTCACCAGCCATATGTTCCAGGGGCAGGCCTTCCTGGCTGGGAGTCTTTCTATACAAGAGAAAGCAAATCTGTCAGGGTCACTGGCCTGTCTGGCCCCTCCTGCCTCCACCTGAGCTCCTCACCTCTGTCCCTCCTCCACAAAGTAGAGGGAGGTCACTCCACTGGCCTTGCCTGGCCCTTCCATGAAGTGGCACACCAGGGAGGCCTTTAGTCCTGCCACCTCCTCAGAGCTCAGTTTCTGTAGTAGATGATATAAAATGCCCATCAGGCAATGCAAAAGCCAACTTATACCAGACACATCCCCCAACAGGACCACCACCTGAGACCTGGGGATGGAAGTAGGCAATGGCCATGGCCTGGCCTCGGCGGCTGGTACGAACAGTCAGTTGCTTCCAGTGGCCTGTATATGTCTCAGGGTCATATGCCGAGTATGGTGTGGAACTGAAGAAACCACAAGTATACTCAGTGTCTGCCTGTCTGTCCTGGCACTTTGTCCCCTTACCCCACATCCACAACTGCCAGTGCAGGGGCCACACCCCCTTGTCCCAGATGGATCAGGGACTTCCCAGGAGCCCAGTGCCAGGCAAGGTCCCCACCGGATATATTCCTGGAAGGCCTTCACCACCTGCTTAGTGGCATCAGGAATGTGCACAGTGTCAAAGGGAGGTGCCACAGCACATGTTCCACCCTTGTACTTGCCAAGCCGGCAGCCAACAGTGTTGTCCTTGCCATCTACCCCAACTCCGACCAGGAATTCACATTTATTACGATATTCAGTCTGTAGGAGAGTGTAGTAAAGAGTCAGATCTCAACCTTGATCACCCAGCACTGGAAGAAATACCACAGTGAACAAGAGACCCAGATTTGCCCAAGGGGTGGCAGACAAAACAAGGTTTTTAACTGCTGGCTTGTCAAACATTGGGAAGAAATGAAAAGCAAGAAGAAGGTCAGAAAAAAAGAAAAATGTCAAAGAGCATGTGCATAATAAAACTGACATGAACAATGGCCAGGGGGGGCACCCCTCCCCCACACACAGAATGGGATTTCTCTGACCTGCTGGGGTGATGGCTTGACCCCCTCCAGGGGGCAACAAGCTTTATTGTGCTGTTGTCTCTGCAAAAGCAACCAGGGTAGCAGGGCTCGATTAGTGTTCCCAATTTCTCTGCAGGATGAAATACGTCATGGTTGGACTTAACGTTGTTCCCATCCATACTGGGCAGTTCCTTTGCGTCCTCGCTATCCCACTGTTAATGGGCCTTAGGAGTTCTTTAGTTGACCACTTCAGACTGGGTGGTTCTCAACCTTCCTAATGGTGCCTGTGACCCTCTAATCATGTGATTCCCCAACCATAACATTTGTTGTTACTTTGTAGTTGTAATTTTGCTAATGTTATGAATCATGATGTAAATGTGTTGTTTTATGATGGTCTTAGGCAACCCCTGTGAAAGAGTCTGGTGACCCACTGGTTGAGAACCATTGACATAAACCCTGTGTGTATCCTGAGTTGCCTATAAGGCTAGTGGACCAGGCCAAGAGCAAACCCCAGCTCTGCTTGGGATATCAGTGCCACACTCACTTGGCCAGTTTCTGTAGCACCCGCTCACATTCCAGTCGCTTCTGCTCCAGCTGCTCAGTGTAGGGCACTGTCCAAAGAGGGGTCACCACATCAGCAATTTGCGTTATTGGTGGCTCACTATCCCCTTCTTGCCGCCTCTTCCTAGCCATGGGGTCAGCCTTGGGTCGGGCCAGGCGTACGCTGAGCGGACAGCCTTTCCAGAGAGCACCGTGCAGCACTCTCAAGGCCTTGTCTCGTTCAGCAGCGCTTCGGAATGTTACAAAGGCACATGGTGGCTGTCCAAAGAGTTTGATTTTGTGGGACTGTAGGCCGAAACGGCCTAGAAAACGCCGGACGTCACTGAAACTGGCGTGGCGAGGTACATTTTGGAGCTCCAGTTTAAAGATTTCTGAGGTGAACAAGTCATCCCTTATGTAGCTGTAGAGCCCAGGCTGCGTTCCAGGCCCTGCAGCTGGCCCAGGCCCTTCTTCCTCTTCTTGACATAGTGGGGCCGCAGAACTGGGTACAGCACTGGCATCCTGGCCACAGTCCTCCATGGGCTCCGGAACCTATGTGGGAACAGACGGGCCTGGCTGAAGGCTCTAACTGGTATGACTCGTTCCCCAAACCGCTGACAGATCTCCATTAGTGCACACTCCACGCAACCCTGGCCAAACCCGCCCTTTTACTCTGGAGAGCCAGTTCTCCCCCATCCTCTCTTTGATCGGACAGTAATGACTGCTGCCCCAACCCACCTCCGCCCACCCGTCCACATCTGCAAGGCTCCCTTTTCTTTACTTCCGCGGCCGGCTCACTCATCTCCTGGCTCGTCTGTTGCCCGGACCAGGGTGCTCACGAGGACCACCGGCTCGGCCTCCCACCCGACGAGGTACGCCGCCGTGAAGAAGGCAGGCCGCAGCTCCACACAGGGGCTCTAGACTCGTGCTCAGAGCTGGGACTGAGGTTGGCGGATGCACTGCCCCCGAGGGCGACACGCTGTGCCCTCCTTCCGCCGGCCAGCGCACACTAGCGTCTAGTCTCTCTAAAGGCTAGGCTTCCGATGACGTCACCGCCACGCGCCGCGTCCGGACTGATCCTTCCCCCAGCCGCTCACGCCAGCGTCGGAGGCGCTCAGCCTGCAGACGGAAGTGCGCGCGTGGGTCGCCGGGAGAGCGCGCTCCCCCCGGCTGAGGCGCGGCCGGGCATGCGCCGCGGGCGTTTTGGCGGGAAGCGCGGGGCGGGCGGGACAATGAATGTCCTCTGTCGGAACAAATAAAGCTACACTGGTTTTGAATCACTGCGCGTTTCCCGCCGCTGGGGTCAGGGGTCAGGGTTCGGGTCGTGGGGCGGAGGGAAGAGCGGACGGGCGGGAGACGCCGGCGCCAGACGCGGAGGGAAGGACCTGCTACTAGCCGCCCAGAGGCCGCCGAGCCAGCGACGCCTGAGCTAGTCGAGTCGCCGTCGCCGCGCCCCCATGGCGGCCGCCAAGGTACAGTGAGGCCCGGGTGGGGCCGGGCAGCCGGAGAGGCAAGGGCCGCTATGGGCGGCCACGTGGGCGGCCCGCGCCTCGGCCTCCAACCCTCGCTGGCTTGCGGGTTCGGGGCCTGTCGAGGCGCCTGGGCCTGGGGTGCTCGAGGTCTTTGGGGGTCCGCGAGTGGGAGCTGCTGGCCAAGACTCCGATCTCGGGGTCTACAGGGCGGCGCGTGACCTTGTGGTCTGCTGATGAACAGCCATGCCCAAACTAGGCTCCCGGCTTCACCTGGGGACCTGGAGGTGGCCGATCTCCTCCGTCGTGGCCCACTTGTGATCTTTCCATTAGCGTCGGCAATCCTCCTTCCAGTTGCACGCAGACCCCTTCATTCATTAGGACATTCCGCCTTCTTCGGTGTGGGAAGCTCGTCCCAGCGCAGGAAACAGATATTAGACGCGCGGACTCTGGGCGGGGGCGGCTTTGTTGGTGGCTCGTGTGTCGGCCGCAGCTTAGCCGCAGTGCTGAGAAACCGAACGAAGGTTTCTGTTTCTTTATCCTGTTGAGTTAGGTAGTGAGTCTGGCATTTTTCTATATTATCAAAGCACGTGATCTTGTCAGATTTAAACATGCATGTCCTTGTAATTCTCCAAGTTGAGTCAGAATCTTAGAGCTTATTTGTCATACTTTTCCTAGATTCTTTCGGCTTAAAACTTCAAGCTTGGGTAAAATTGCTGGAGGGGTTGTAAATTCATGTAGCTGCTAGTTCTCCCATAGTTTTCTAGTAAACTAACAAGTGCTTGGATAATCTTCAGTAAAAACTGTTACGGTTGCTCTTTTGAGTATATCATGTTCTTTTTCATGGCGGTTTTTTTTTTTTTTTTTTAAGAAAAGGGAGTTTCTTCCAAGCTGGTTTGCCAAGGACTTGGGCTTGTGTGACCCATTGATGTTTTGAATGTGTAGGAGTGTCAAAATCCATTGTCTTGTTTCATGATACCCTGTAGTTTTTGTGATGCTGGTTGTAAATACAATCAGATGATGTGAAAGATAAGACCGAAGGCTTAATTTCCAATTTGGGGGAGGCATTTTCCAGATGCCATTTGTGATTGATGATGCCCACTGTGGACCAAGGCCACCAGCCATCACCATCACTCTACTTTCTCTACACAGGACAGTCACGAGGACCATGATACTTCCACAGAGAATGCAGATGAATCCAACCACGACCCCCAGTTCGAGCCAATAGTTTCTCTTCCTGAGCAAGAAATTAAAACGCTGGAGGAAGATGAAGAGGAACTTTTTAAGATGTAAGTTTGTTAAGGGGTCCTGGAAGTATCTTTAGATAGGCTGACTGAGACAGAGAAAAAAAGAGTGGACAGGAAGCAGGTCTCTGCAGGGTATTTCTTTCACATTTTGCAGTACCCAGCAACCATAGTTGGACCACTTATGTTTTCCTCTTCAATTTCTAGAGGATACAGCCAAGCTAGGAATTCTGTCCCTTGTATTGTTTCTCTTTCAGGTATAAACCTCTGTACTGGCTGGTTTTACGTGTCAACTTGACACAGGCTGGAGAAAAGAGCTTCAGTAGGGGAAGTGCCTCCATGAGATCCAGCTGTGGGGCATTTTCTCAATTAGTGATCAACTGGGGGAGGGCCCATTGTGGGCTGGGCCATCCCTGGGCTGGTAGTCAAATTGGTACCAGTATAGTAGGGTATTCCTATGACCTGACCATGTTTTGGGGAGGACTGTGGAAGGACTTTGGAACTTTAGGCTAGAAGATCCATTCGGTGTTAAGAGCTCTATGGAATGTTGTGTAGAAGCTTGGAAGATAATGTTGAGAACAGTGCAGAAGATGGAAGCATGGCTTGTGAAAATTCAGAGGGAAGATTAAAGACTCTTATCAGGGCCATTGCTATTTTGATTGTGAAGGTTCTGTGGTTCCGGTTAGCTGGGGCTGAAGAATCAGCTGTGGTTAACAAGATACCAGAACGACTAAAGTGAAACCTTTACATTACTGGGACTATTGATGCTGGTTAGCTAGAGCTACAAAATTAGCAGTGATTAAGAAGAGACCAGCATCATTGCGGTGACATCTTCTGGGAAGTGTTTTCTGAGAGCATAGAGGCTGTGTTCCAGAGATAGCCAAGGTTGTGCCTTGGGCTGTGGCTAGACTTAGTAATGTGTAAGAGTTACCCATGTGGTTTTGAAGGCATGAAGGGTCACGAAGAGCAGCTGAGGCTCAGCACTGTGAGAGGCCATGGAAAACCATTGGTGATGGTGCAGCCTCAGTTGCAATTGATGGCCCAGGACTGAAGGGGTCATGCAGTGTTTCAGAGATGCCAGGACCTTGAGATGACCACCAAGAATAGCAGCAGTGGACTACAGGCAGCTGGAGCATAAAAGACAATGTGTGTGATACAAAGGGCATGGCTGGAGAAGTGACCCAAGCCCTTAGAGGATCCCAGAAGATCATGAGTTGGATCCCAGACATTGGATGGTTGGAGATTGAATTTTGCTTTTGAATGTGACTGTGCCCTGATATTTTTCCCTCTTGAAGGAAGAAAGTATTTTAGTGGAGCCCACAGCTAAGAGACTGAATTTTAAAAGATATTGGACATTTTAAAGGGATTGAACTTTTAATATGTAAAGACTGGGACTTTTAAAGTTATTTAGATCTTGGGGATGAATAAGAAACTAGGGGTTGAGGCTTAATAGTGATGTGTTAGTGTGTCAAGTTGACAAGGGGTCAATTGTACTGTCTGGTTTTATGTGTCAACTTGACAGGCTGGAGTTAGCACAGAGAAAGGAGCTTCAGTTGGGGAAATGCCTCCACGAGATCCAGCTATGGGGCATTTTCTCAATTAGTGATCAAGGGGAGGGGGCCTATTGTGGGCGGGGCCATCCCTGGGCTGGTAGTCTTGGGTTCTATAAGATAGCAGGTTGAGCAAGCCAGTAAAGAACATCCTTCCATGGCCTCTGCATCAACTCCTGCTTCCTGACCTGCTTGAGTTCCAGTCCTGACTTCCTTTGGTGATGAACAGCAGTATGGAAGTGTAAGCCGAATAAACCCTTTGCTCCCCAACTTGCTTCTTGGTCATGATGTTTGTGCAGGAATAGAAACCCTGACTAAGACAGCCTCTTTGTGATTTCTATCTGGAACTGCACAGAAGAATTCTAGGGTGGCTGGGCACACTGATTTCTGTGAATTTCATGGCTTGGAACCAGCTTGATAAAGGCTGTTTTAAGAAAGTGCCTGGAGTTGTATGGTGACTAGTCTTACAATGAAAATTCAACCATTTCTCAGCCAAAAATTTTGCCTGGTGCCCTGTTGCCTTGTGGCCAGTCAACAGTGTGGTTGTCCCCATCACTGTTCTGTCACCTGGGTGTCTCCAGCAGGTTGTGGGGGCTCACACCTTTAGTCTCAGTATTTGGGAGGCAGAAGCAGGTAGATTTCTGTGGATTGTAGTCAATCTATATACCCAAGTTGGTCTATATAACCAAGTTCCAGGACTACATGGTGAGACCTTTTTTGCTGGGTGGGGGCTCCCTTTCTTTGTTGAGCAGTTCTTGCTTTGCTGTCTATTATTGCCTTAAAGATTGAGGTTTGTTTAGCCCTTGTTAAGTTTTACATGTGAATGGGTGTTTTACCTACATTGATGTCTGTCTGCACAACGTGCTAAAGGAAACCAGAAGAAGGTAGTGAATCCCTTGGGGCTAAAGTAACAGACAGTTGTGAGTATCCATTTGGACCTCTGGAAGAACAGCCAGTGCTCTTAACTGCAGAGCCATCTCTTCAGCCTCCAGCTCATGGTTTTGCAGGTTAGAAAGTATGAGATCTGAGAGTGTAGTGCTAGCAGTGGTATGGACCTCAGTCTCAACTTAATGTGACGGTGTATCATGTAAAATCAAGAGAATTTGCTAATGTCAAATTTTCAATTATGCCTAAGATGTTGGTTAGAGGTTCTCTGCTCTGAAGGGAGGGAGGGAAGGAGGCTGCCCAAGGAGAGTCATAAATACACCCTTGTACTACTTAGAAGGTGGTGTGGTCCAGAGCTCTGATCCATAACAGTGGGTGAGGGTAGCATCTCCCTGAGTTATGTAGTACTTGATTTTGTCCATTTGATACTGAAAGTACCCCAGTGTCCTCGGTATTGTGCTGGAGACAGCATATTGTGCCTTATATAAGGAGTTAAGTGAAGATGCAATCTCCCTGGACAAGACTGAATTTGGGGGAAAGCAGAGGCTTTGTAAGAGCAAATGTGGGCTACAGAGGAAGGGTGCTGGCTTGGCAGGAGAGCCAGGTGTACTGGACTCATTGCAGGTACTGGGTGCCTGAAACCTGGAGGCTATTGGTTCCTTCTGACAGGAAGCTGTTGGCTGGGCTTGTGGAAGATAATATTTAAGGCTTTATGTAGTTACAGGGCATTCATTTAGTGTGAGTAGGTTGCCCAGACTTCTGTAGCTTCTTTACCTACTGTGGGCCATGTGTATCCTTAGATGTGTCTCTGGGGAAAAACCCTTTGCTATGAATATCTTTCTGCAACCTGGAATTTGTTGGGCTCCCCTGGGTTTTATTTTGCCTAGTAATTCTTGGTGCCCAAAGCCTATTGAAGAAGGTTTTCAGGGAGGACGCTGTGTTCAACAGTTCCCTATGTTCAGTGTCTAAAGAACACTTTGTGACAATTGGTCCAGGTGTGAGTTCCCTCTCTGTTAGATGTTTCCATACTGGCTTTCTTACAGGCGTGCAAAGCTCTTCCGGTTTGCTTCAGAGAATGACCTCCCAGAATGGAAGGAGCGAGGCACTGGAGACGTCAAACTTCTGAAGCACAAGGAGAAAGGGACCATCCGTCTTCTCATGAGGAGGGACAAAACCTTGAAGATATGCGCCAACCACTATAGTAGGTGGCCTTCCAGTCTTTATACCCTGCAATTTTTAAGAGTTGATTACTGTGGGGGGAGCATATATTTATGACACTTACTGAACTTGAGTCTTTTTGTAACAAGTCTCTGAACTGTGACAGTGAATTCAGGCTGTGGGCAAGATAGGTCCAGGCTGGATATAGACCTCCAGGCTAGACTTGGATGGTGATGTATGTTATCTGGGCAAGTTGGAGCTGTCCCGTGCCAAAGCTGCCGTCTTTTTACCTTCTGATATGTTCTCCTCCCTCTCAGCTGTTTTCTGGGATGATATAGGAAGGAATCAGGCTGACAAGAAGGTAAATGAGGAGGGCTCTTGGCCAGCTGTGGTCTTATGTGCCTAGAAAGAGGTCTCAACGAGCCACCCCTCCCTATTTGTTTAGATCTGTCTTGGGCTGTGTAAAAGTACATGGATTTACACCCTCCTTTGCCTTGAAATAATGCACTATAGCTGAGCAGGGTTGATATCTGTTCTAGCCGGACAACTCAGTCACATGCCTTGTTACCTGCCATCAAGCCTCGCCCTGGCTGCTCGTGCTCCATTGTGTTCTCCTGGCAATTCCTCATCCACTGTCTCCACCCAGGACACCCTTACTGAGATCAGAAGTCCCACTTTAACTGTCTTTCTCAGCTATAGGCTGATCAACTCTTTATAACCAATCAGAAGTGAGGGAGAATAATTTTTATACATCATTGAGATGGGAGATGCTTCAGTAATCACGACAATACCAACACCAGAATGTAACCAGATCTCTGGGCATAGTGCACAAAACCATCCTCTACTCTTGATCCTGGTAGATTCTCTCATGCAAAAATCTACATTTTCTAAACTTGAAAAAAAAATGTCTTTCTTTTGGTGGGGATGAGGTTCGTGTGTAGACCAAAGAACAATTTTGTGGAATCTGTTCTTAACACTTTCACATGAATTCTGGAATCGCTGGGCGTGCTAGTGCACGCCTTTAATCCCAGCACTCTGGAAGCAAAGGCAGGCAGATTTCTGAGTTCGAGGACAGCCAGGGCTATACAGAGAAACCCTGTCTCGAAAAACCAAAAAAAAAAAAAAAAAAAAAGAATTCTGGAATCATACTGGATTGCTGAGCTTTCATAGCTAGTGATTTTTATCTACTGAACACATTTTTTCTTTCCTTTGTGTTGTGCATGTGTCATGACCATGGCAGTTGGGGGAGGGACTTGTAGGAGCCAGTTCTCTCCCCTTGTGGTTCTAGGGACGCCAGTGATGAGGCCTGTAGAGGGCCTTTACTGAGACAGTCTACAGGCCGCCCTTCTACAGGCTACACTTCACTGAGACAGTCTACAGGCCGCCCTTCTACAGGCTACACTTCACTGAGACAGTCTACAGGCCGCCCTTCTACAGGCTACACTTAGACAGTCTGCAGGCTGCCCTTCTACAGGCTACACTTAGACAGTCTACAGGCCGCCCTTCTACAGGCTACACTTTCTAGCCCATCAGGGTCCTTTGTCCTGGGTACATAGGCATACGATCAGGGTATAGGACTTAGTAGGTGGTTTGCTGAGGCAGGAGCATGAGAGTGATCTTTGCCCTCCCTATCACACAGTTGCCTCAGTCTCCTCTCAGTCCCAATTTTGAGCATTCTGGGGGGGGGGAGGAATCAAGGTGCTCCCAAAGCCTGGCTAGCAAGTAGTCTCTGCAATCCTCTTCACTTGGGGACCTGGGTGGAACTCCTTGTCTCATGTACCCCACAGGTTGTGGGTCAAGGCTGGGCATTGATTAGTCACTGTTCTGTGGCTGTGATGAGACACCATGACCACAGCCACTCATAAAAGGCATTTAATTGGAGGCTGGCTTACAGTTTTAGAGGGTTAGTCCATTATCATCATGGCAGGAAGTAGATAGGCATGGCCCTGGAGCAATAGCTATGTAAGAGTTTTACATCCTGATCCATAGGCAGCAGTTGGAAAGAGACACTGGGTCTGTGGCATCAGCTTTTGAAATGCAGAGCCCACCCCAAGTGACACACTTCTTTCAACAAAGCCCCACCTACTCCAACAAGGCTGATCCTCCTAATCCTTTCAAACAGTTCTCCCTAGAACCAAGCATGCCATTCTGAGCCTCTGAAGGGCATTCTCATTCAAACCACAGGCATCAAGTGAGGTATGGGGAAAGTAAGAATATGGATAGTGTACAGTTTCTAAGACCACTGTTGGGCTGGTGTAGCTCAGATCTCTTGAGTTCCAACTTTAGCTGTCATGTGTGGTTAGAGGGCCTCTCTGAAATCCTGGAAATACTGCTAAGGGTACAGGGACCAGTGGCTGGGCATATATACCAGTAAGTGATATTCTAGAGGACAGCTATCTGTCAGTGCTTAGCTCTCCTTAGTTCTGTATAGGACCTGAGGAATTCAGAATAAATATGTCTGAGTCGTGACTTATTTTCCATGACACACTCGTGTTTGTCATGGGATTCTGATAGCCGTTGCTTGTGTTCTTCCTGGACTATAATAGGCTAAATAGTAATACGGTGATAGCCCTGCTTTCAGCCTCTGTGTTCCCACCTTTCTTCATGCTGGTGTGGACATGTGTTTGTAGCCATCTGTTGGTCACCCTAGGAAAGTTTGAGCTGGAGTAGCTACCCTGAAAATGTCAGGAGACAGCCTGTGCTTCAGGGTCCTGAGCTTGTTCCACATAAAGATTGTTCTGGTTTTAAGCAGATGTGGTTTGCATCAGGTATAGAGTTGTGTAGGCCTACATTTTAAAATTCCTCTCCGGGAGGGGAATAGCTACATTTCTTTTAAGATTCTAATGACAAGTCTAGATGTCACCAAACTGTACTCTGGGAACCAATGAATTTATTGGACTTTCTTAAAGAACAAAGGTGAAGGGTTATTATTCATAGGGGTATTGGTGCTCCTTACCCTGTCAGGCTATACCTGGAAAGCTTTGACTTGGCAGGGATGATGGCTTCACAATAGGTAAAGCCCCTCCCACTCCCTTAGTCTTTCCCAACCTAATTCTCTAGCCCCTCCTGGAGGAAAGCACATGCAATTAGGGCAGAATCGCACACAACCAGTGATAGGAAGTAGCTGGATACTCAGGTGGGGGTCTCTGACCCCTTCTGACCTTGAGGGGATATAAACAGTCAAGCCCAGCTGGGATAATTTGCAAGTAGGCATAGTAGAGTACATCAGTATGGTGGTTGCTTGGCTCGGCGTAATTGGGTACAACAGCCTGGATCCCAGATTCTAGACTCCATGTTGGCTGAAGTGGGTTCCCTCTCTTGGTGAGCAGATTGGTGCGGGCTGGGTGGTTTGGCCATTGTCCTCACAGGCTTCTCTACCCTAGTCACACCAATGATGGAGCTGAAGCCGAATGCTGGCAGTGACCGAGCCTGGGTCTGGAATACCCATGCCGACTTTGCTGACGAGTGCCCCAAGCCTGAGCTGCTCGCCATCCGCTTCCTAAATGCTGAGAGTAAGCAGAACTTGCCCGCCCAACTGTGGGTCGCCTGCTGGGCAGCTGATGTTAGCCCAAAGCATGCAGAGCCTCTGAAATTCTAGGGGTCTGTATAAACAGTTGTTGCATCCAGTTGACTCCCATCAGGTGTGTGGAACCAGAGACACACCCTAGAGTTTCCTCCTGCTGCTGCTTCTGCTTGGTTTCTGGTTCCTCAAGACTGGGACACTGGTGTCCCCTACGGACGCTTAGGCACCTGTACCAGCAAAGACTGCAGAGATCTGCAAGCCCTGGCTGATCTCTCTTCCATGGGGGAATCTTTCTAGTGTGAATTGCCACAAAGCTGTGCCCTGGGGATCCTGGAGAGTCAGCAGGTACCATGGCAAATGCCCTAGTGGCTGGTACTTTTGTGAAAGTGAGCCTTGCCCTTGGTCTTGGACTATAATGTGGATCTGGTAGCCCTTCCAAGATGAGTAAGAGCCTATAGTAAGACGAGCTTTGGCCCTTGGTTGTCTGATTGTGATAGATAGCTTAGCAGAGTCAATGGCCTCACAAGGGACTCACTGCAGGCATTAAATAGTCAGAAATTGCCACTGGGGCTGGGCATGGTAACACATGCCTTTAATCCCAACGTTTAGGAGGCAGAGGCAGAGGGACATCTTGAGTGCCAGGACAGCCAGGGATATGTAGCAGGATCCCATCTAGGGATACGTAGCAGGATCCCATCCAGGGATACGTAGCAGAATCCCATCTAGAAAAAATGCCACTGAGGACCATGAACTGACGCTTTAGAATTTTAGGACATTGCCAGTGTACTTGGAGAACTTTTCAGACATTAGTCCCTTCTCTTTTTACAGATGCACAAAAATTCAAAACAAAGTTTGAAGAATGCAGGAAAGAAATTGAAGAGAGAGAAAAGAAAGGTGATGTGGTGTCCTGGGAGTGATGAGGGTGGGTGGGTGGTGGAGCCTCTTTGCAGATTCACTCTGCACCTGGCTGCAACTCCAGTCTGGTGCTTTTTCCATCTGCCAAAGAAACGTCCAGAGTGCTGTGGCTGCCTCTGCCTATCAGAGGCAGTGCAGCTGCCTGGGGACACAGCCTGATGTCGTCCTTGTAGGCTTTGGCCTGACATTGGCCTCTTAGCATTTGTGGTCAGTTTCAGGTACAGAGCTGAGTCAAAACTCTTTAGAACCCACCAGCAGTGAAAGGGCTTTTAATTAAGATATATTCCTCGTTTTCTCAACAATTTCTGTTTTCTGTTCTTCTGGGACAGATGGGGCCTTGGTTAGTAAGGACCACACAGCACCAGCAGCTTGCTGGGTCCATCTGGGGAGAGTGGTGGGTGATGCTTGGGGAACAGGTCGAGCCTCTGCACTAGGTGAGTGCCAAGAGCAGTGCAGTCTAACAGCCAGACTTCTGTTGTCTTACTGCGATTGCCTGTTTTTGCAGGACCAGGCAAAAATGATAATGCCGAAAAGGTGGCCGAGAAGCTGGAAGCCCTTTCAGTGAGGGAGGCCAGAGATGAGGCTGAAGAGAAGTCTGAGGAGAAGCAATGAATCATTCTGTCTTTTTCCTTTCCTTTTCTTTTTAAAAATTTTCCCTACCCTTTAAGGTTTGTTTTTATTCTGTTTTGTTTTTACAAGGGACTTTATATAAAGAACTGAATTCCAATCTTCAGGTTGTTTTTTTGTTTTGTTTTGTTTTTTTTAACTTTTTTCCTCAAAGTTTTGACACTATTGAACATGACTTCAGAAATCCATTCCCCAGTCATGAAAATGTACTGTGCTAACTTTCTTTTCCATAGTGGAAACACTTATTTATAGTCATCAAAAATAGTGAATAAAAAATGCCTTTGAAAACCTGGACCAGCTGACAAGGCTATGTGAGGGGTGGGGAAGGTGTCTATGCCTGGAACCCTCCTTGGCCACCTGTGTACCAGCCTGATTTTCTCTTAGGAGAAAACCATTTTGTCAAAATGATGTGTTCTTCTGTGGCTCTTAGGGACCAGTGGACACTAGGGTATCAGCTGGTGCTGGAGGCCACAGGTTGTGTGTGGCTGCAACTGGCATTCAGGGCCAAGGTGGGCTGCTTCCTTGCTGCTAGAACTATTGCTTTGTGCTGTTGTATAGGGTGTGTGTGTGGGGGTGTGGTGAAGGGAGACTATTAAGTGCTTTCATCTTGGTGAAGGGAGGTGGTAGGTAGCTAAACATCTGGCTATAGGAAAAACTGGTTTTGATTGGCCTCTGGTTAATAGAGCAGCTCCAAGCTCAGTGGAGGGAAAGGCCACCATGGTATTGTGCCATAGTGTATCTGAGTCTAGCCCTACACTCTCCTATTGGAAGCTATTAGATGCCCCAACACATCTTCAAATAGCACTCTAGGAGTTTGGACCTTGAATTCTAAACTCGGCACCATTAGAATTAGGGACTACATAGCTGGGTGTGGTGGCACACGCCTTTAATCCCAGCACTCCGGAGGCAGAGGCAGGCGGATTTTTGAGTTGGAGGCCAGCCTGGTCTACAGGGTCAGTTCCAGGACAGCCAGGACTACACAGAGAAACCCTGTCTTGAAAAACCAAAAAAAAAAAAAGGATTAGGGACTACTTGAATAAAACCTGCCTTATATGGGGTTAGAGAAATGGCTCATCAGTTATAAATGCTTACTGCTATTGTAGAGAATTTGAATTCAATTTTAAGCTCACAATTAACTGAAGTTCCGGAGAATTAGACACTCTTTCTAGGCAAATCAAATGATAATGCACATATATACAGACAGGCAAAAGAAAGCCCTGGCCTGACTCATTGTGGGCCTCAGGAGCGTCACCAGCCCCACCTTTCACAGGGTAGGAGCCACGGTGGGGTCTGACTGCATTAACAGGATCTGCTCTCTTGCTTTGTAGCAGACTGCTGGTAACACCTACCAGAGTCTGGATGTTTATTTGTTGATGTTTGCCTTACTAAACTGACCCCGTCATGTCTGACCTTGTCCTTTAACAGGGTGTGCTTACAAATGCATGCCTGCCTTCCTTTCTTCTTTCCCCTCCCCTTTTCTCTTTCCTCCTTTTTTTAATTTTTTTTTTTTTTTTTTTTTTGAGTCTGGGTTTCTCTGTATATCCCTGGCTGTACTTGAACTCCCTCTGTAGACCAGGCAGGCCTCAAACTCAAAAGATCTGCCTGCTGGGATTAAAGGTGTGTGCCATTACAGTCCAGCTGTTTCTTGGTTTTCTCCATCCCAGGAAGAGATATGTATATGTAGTGGGGCCTAATGTAGTAGAATTGAGACATTGGCTACAGGTGGCCTTCAGTGTACTTCATGGAAGAACTGTCCATGGGCTTGATTTTCCTCAAGGAAAGCCCTGGACTGAGGATTCAGGTTCAAGTAGTCTTTACCTTGTAGTCACAGGCAAGTGAACCTTTGAGTGAGGTAAATGCCCTTAGGGAAAGAGAGGACTTCATAAATAAGAGGTCTCTTTCTGGACCAGTGTTTTGGCATTTCTCCCCCATGTATCTGGCAGTGGAGGAGGATGGCTGTGATGGCTCTGGAGTCAGACCCAGAAGGTTTCCTTCTATTCTGCATACAGAAAGGCCCCTCCAAACTGGCTAAGGGACACTGCTGTCCTGTGCTCAGGTTATATTCTGATGTACATTCAAGGAAGTGGTTTGTTCATACTGTAGATGGTGTAGCTGAAAGGAAGACATGCATTGCTTCAAGTCTTGAGTGCTCCATTGATAATAGTTTGGAGGACATCAACAGGTACCTAGCCTGGTATTATATCCTGAAGCAGAGACTGAGCCAAGTAGGGTGGGGTCTTAACAGGTTTTAGGACTGTAAGAAACATAGATGTAGCACCCTCTTATCCATGGAGGCATTCCAAGACTCCTAGTAGATGCTGTAAACTTAAGAGGGTGCCAAGCCCTGTGTGTTATTGTGCATACACACCTACCTGTGGCAAGTTTGGAAGTTAGACATAGTGGAAGGTTCACAGTAATGAAGCCAGATACACTGCAATAGAATCAAGGATATGGTATCTTACTGTAGGCCTTAGCAACCTCAGCACAGGTTTCTGAGTTCACAGGGCCTCTGGTGGCATCAGGGCTGCTGCACTTTGGGGATACTGAGACACAAGAAAGCTAAGAGTATCAAATGAGATAGGGAAGCTGTGGAATTCACACCCAAGGCTGATGAGAGCTGCATAGTACAGTTATTAAATGGTTAGTGTGAGATAGCCTCATAGCCCAGGCTGGCCCTGAACTGGCTGTGTAGCTGAGGATAACCTTGAATTTAAGATCCTTCTAAGTCCTGTGGTGCTGTGCCTTAATAGGCCAGCATTCTACCAAACTGCTGCATCCTGACCATTTTAGTTTGTTATATAGCTTGGCTAGCCTAGAACTCATGTAGACCAGGCTGGCCTGGTCTTAAGATCCATCTACCTCTGCCTCTCCAGTGCTGGGATTAAAGACATGTATCACCACACCCAGTTTTTGAGATGAGTTTCACAGTGTAGCCACGGCTGGTAGTCTCCCTGCCTCACTCTTCCAAGTCGCCACACCCGGCTAATACACAAATCTGAATTATTTATGGACTTCTATTTAATAACTTTGGACTGTGGATAGCTGAAAGCATGGGAAGTCAGCGCAGTTGTGGGGAGTGCTGCTTTCTACCTCCATCTCAGTCCCTCCACTGCGCTGGCTGCCACTCTACATTTCTGTTTCAGGCCCTCTCCTAGGCTGTGTGTTCCAGTGGCTCCCTGCTGCCTTGCCAGCCCTATTTAGCCTATTGGGCTCTGGCCTCAGCAGCTACATCTGCCCAACCTAAAACTGTTCTGGAGTCTCCACGACCAATGTTTGCTATTTTCCTACGAGACTGTGGCAGTAGTGTGGCTGCCTTGGTACCCTACATACAACATGAGAGTAGACTTAGTCCCAAAGGAACTCTGCAGTGGGGGAGCTGTGAGTCGTGGAGCCTCTTGTGGGCCCTAGAGGTTCTGAGTGTTCTATGTTAGGGGCTGTAGGACAAGATTAAAGTCGGGCGAATTTAACTGAACTGTGTACCTAATGCAGAGGGACAGCTGGATACTACCTGAGACCCGAAAGGAGTTTGTATCCACTTTGCTCTCCACGGTGAGGCTACATTATTGCTCATCTTACCAACGCTGGAAGTCCCTGAGTCTTCTGGCATGGAATGACCAACAGGACAGAAATCTGAGAGAAAATCTATCACTGTTTATGCTGTTGAAAAGCTGTTTCTACATTAAGGCACTCACCCCTGAGCTGTGGGCCATCCAAGGAGTCCCAGGCCTACAAGCAGTGTTGTAGGGAGGAGGTGGCTGTGGGACTCTGGGTTCTGGCTCTACAGAAGGAGATAGCAGCAGCCAAGGGAAGAAGGCCCGCACTATCTCGATCTGGGGAGGGGTGGATGATGGTGAAGAGCCTCCGGACTGGGGGCAACTCTGGGGAAATCGCCAGCCAGCACACTGTCCAGGCCCTGAATAGGCTTCAAAGTAAATGTTGCTGCCTTATGGGGTGGCTAAGGCAAGCGGTGGAGTTTGACCACGTCCTTACGCAAAACACTAAAACTGATCTGCTAGGGGAAGCCAATGCAGATGCCTGCAGCATCCTTGGAAGGCCGGTCCACCTTAAACAGCTGCGTCCTGGCGCGGGCAGGTGGGCTTTCTCGCGGGTGGTGAGCATGCGCAGCCTTTCTAGTCAAGGCCAGAGCAGGGTACAGTTACTTTCCCTAGGACAGCAGCCTTCCAAAGGTCTCTTACACACGGCCTCAATCAAGCCCGCGGCCCGAGCCAGGACGCAAAGGAACTCGGTGACCTCTTAGTGTGTGGAGGGCTGAGAATTGGCTAAGGTTTGGATAGCCATGATACCCCTACCTTGTCATAGCAATCTCGCTCACACCCCAGTGACTGCCAGGGGACCTTCAGCCTGTCCCGGGACTGTGCTTGGAGATTATGTAGGCCCAAGAGAGCTCTCGGGTTAGGGCCTGCGGCAGCAAGAAAAAAAAAAAGGAAGGAAGGAAAGAAAGAGACAGACAAGAAAGAGAAAAGAACATGCTTCCCGTTGTCCTGTAGGTCCAGATGGGCGCTGCGCGTGCGTGGGGCGTCGGGCTACCCCGCAAAAGAGGAGTTGGCTGCCCGGCGCTCCACCCTCAGCCCTCCCCCGCCGCGGCCCTGCCGCCGGGTCCACCTTAAGGGGCGCGCTGACATCAGCGCGCCGCCGCCGCCCGTGGGGTGGGATTTCCTCCACTGCCGCTGCGGCGGATCCTGTGCCGCGTCCAGCCCGCGCGCCCGACCCCGGCCCGACCCGGCCGGCCCCGCCCGCCCGGCCCGGGGAGGGATGCGGCGGCGCGGCGCCCAGGATGCCCCGCAGCCCCGGGACGCGCCTCAAACCCGCCAAGTACATCCCGGTGGCCACGGCCGCCGCGCTGTTGGTTGGCTCCAGCACACTCTTCTTCGTATTCACGTGAGTCGGCGCCCAGTCCAGAGCCTGGTAGCAGCGGGGTTGGGGTTGGGGTGGGGGGTGGCGGGGGTGGGGGGAGCCGAGGGGACGCACGTGCCCCACGGGGTCGCCGGTGGGCTGGGCGGATTAGCAGGTTGCGGCGAGGGGCTGCGTCCGGGGAGCACGGACAGGTGAATGCCTGCCTCTGAGCGTTCTAGCAGGCCCTGGGTGTGGTTGCAGCCTTTCATTCCCTCGGGGCTTTGAAGGGGGACGCGTGTCACCTACAGACACCAACCTTCCTAGCCGGGGAGGGGGGAGTAGGAGCTGTGAGCCCCCTCGTTGCGGCCAGCATGTAAAATCAACTTATATCTGTGTTTCTCGGCGTAGGTGTGGCCTGCCCCACAGCCGTGACTGGCCACTCCAGCCTACTCAAGGCCCTCAGCCCTCCCTGAACACAGCACTGAGAGGCTCCAGAACCTACACTTGTAGGTCGGGGGCACAAAAGACCTCAGAGGCTAGGCTACTAGTCGTGGGGAAGGAGCACTCTGCCAGCTTGGCACTCGGCAGCCTCAATTTCTTGACCCAGGCTGGCTCATAGGTCATGGGGTTCTGATGGTCAGCCTTGAAAGAATCTCTGACCACTCGTTTCTTTCTACAATTCCAAAGCCTTGACACAACTCAGGTGACCAAGGGGATTGTCATTTGTTTCCAGGTGTGACAGTCCCAGGTGTAAGTGAGCCTTGGCCACCCTTTCCACTTTGTAGAAACATATAGCAGCCTTTGTAGGAGTCTGAATTCAGTGCCTGTTGTGGGAGGAGAGTCCTTACCTGGAGGCTGGGGTTGGGTGTGTGCCACTGGCTGCAAAGAGCAAGTTTAAAAAAGGCCTGTGTGGACGGGCTTATTTCTGGCTCTAGAGAGAGCCTGTGTGTTCTTGTCACTCAGATGTTGTGGATTACGGACTAAGGAAGGGCTTGGGGAGCTAAGACTGGAGGGGACACATTTTGGAAAATTCAGTCTTCCAGAGGTTTGAAGTGGGGTTCTGTTTCAATGCAGGGAAGGTGTCACAGGGACATATCGATGTCTTTTAACATAACTCTAAAATTAAGACATGCAATATGGGAATCAAAGTTTTAAGAGAAATTAAAATCCTCTCCCCCTGCTTTCTCTCCTCAGAGAAGGTAAGTAAGTTCAGAGGATTCAGAGGATCCAGGTGGTTCCTGGAAACTTGACTCAGGCTCAAGCTTTGGTCTCTGAGGTTGCTACCGTTTTTCCCGGGCAGTGCTTCCTCTGTGTTCTTGAAGCTAGAGTTCTGGGGCCATGCATGTGGTTTGGGGTTCTCGTTAAGGGACAGCCACTCTGACTTGAACTGGCTCTGCAGTTGGCATGACTTGGGCCCTCTTCAGTCTGTGTGCATCCTCATCTGCCCCTTGGATGAGTTCCTCAAATGTGGGTATTGCTCACCTGACTGCACCACTCAGGTGGCTCTGGTCTCAGAAGAGGCTCTGCTGGACAGCTGTGCTTGTTTGGGCAGTGCAGGTCTGGTGGCCAGCCTGGAGTAGGTGTCTTTTTCAAGATAGGATCCCTATCCTCTCCGTGCCTCTCTCCTGCCCTGTTTCTGGCCCAGCCCACTGACGCCTCAGACACCAAGAAAAGGAAGTGGTCCCTCAGTCTACCTTTGGGGCCTATATCGGGTCCTGAAACTTTACCTGGCCTAAGTGACCTTTAGATCTCCTCTTTGTGAGTCTGAACTGCTGAAGAGAATCGGGTCAGTCAAGAAGGGGAGACCAAGGATTGAAGGACCAGGGGCTCCTTCCCACTCACCAAGAGGGCAATTGGCCCAGCAGACATTCGGACTTTTCTAGAATAGGCTGGGGGGTAGGCAGGGTGTGAGATTTGGGATGAACTCCCTGTAGGTAGGATGGGAGAGTGAGCTCCTTTCCTGGGAACCCTCCCGGCCTTGTATGTGTGTCTCTCTCCATGGTACAGTGCTAAGCTGGGTTTGGTGTTTGGATGGGTCCAAAGGCTTCCTCCAGGCTAGGACATGTCAAAAGGACATGTATGGCGGAGGCTGGGGATTGCTGTTAGGTGGCTAACCCTAGAGCTGTGTTAGGCCATTTGGGCACCCAGGGTGTTAGAGCTGGATTCAGGTGGGCCTGAGCTCTCTGTGTGGTTAGAAGCCCAGACTGGGACAGTAGACAGTCTGGTTCTGGCCCCTGGTAGCCTTGGGGGACTGGAGCATCATGGGAAGGAGACTAGGTTTGAAAACTCTGTGAGTTCTCCTGCTAGGGTGACCTGCTCTTCTAAGCCTGTTACTCTTTCTGTCCAAATGTCTAGGGACAACAGAGGTGGGTGTAACTGCGTAGTTCTCCAAAGTGCCTTGGATGCCCTTGGATGAGGGCAAGTGGCTGCTGTTGTTGGCCCTGGGTGCCCCATAGGGCAGTGCTGTTAGACACTGTTAATGAAGAACTTGATTAAAATAAAATGTCTGAGTAAAAATTTTCCATTCCACATTTGGCTTTTGGCAGATATTCTGTCCCTGAAGTCACCCCCTGACTGGGTGGTGTCTCTCTGCTGGCCTACGTGAGCCTCCAGACCTCCACTTGGGTGGGGCACATAATGATGGCTTGTGTTCTTGCCTGAGTTACTGTTGCTCAAGATGCATCTTAAGTCCTTGGGTGGGCCGGGCAGTGGTGGCTCACACCTTTAATCCCAGCACTTGGGAGGCAGAGGCAGGTGGATTTCTGAGTTTGAGGCCAGCCTGGTCTACAGAGTGAGTTCCAGAACAGCCAGGGTTACACAGAATAACCCTGCTCGAAAAAAAAAAACGGAAAAAAAAAATAGACTTAAGTGCTCGGAGCCCATAGCTAGAAACACATGTGTGCACGCACACACACATACCCACCCAGTCCTCAGCAGGGCTTGAGCCAACCAGCAAAGTGTCTAGGAATGTAGCAGGTAAAGCCTGCCTGCTCATTGAAGGCCAGATGCCCGTAGAGGCCACACTGCTCCAGCTGTCCCCCTGGAGGCAGTGTGGGGCTGGCCAGGTGTGTCTCATAGGCCCAGGCTGCAGAGGATGGACTCTACAGGCAAGCACTAAAACTAAGCAGAGGAGTAAGCACACAGGTCCCTAGTGCTCCTGCCTGCAACATCCCTTGGGAAAGCTGCCATGTCCTTGAATGTTCTCCTGTTTCTTTGTGTGTCCTCGCACATCCTTTCAAGCTCCATTGGTCCTTGTGTACACTCGTGTTTGCCCTGTGCGTGGGGGTCAGTGGGAAGCACACAGAGGCTTGCCTGAGTCCCATGTGTAGTAGGCAGCTGACCTGGGTTATACAAACCTCAGAGGAGGGTACCATGTGGGTGTCTTCACAGGTGCCCACATCCACACGTCTCTGGGCATGAGCAAACGTGCAGGTGTGTCTAGATGGTGTGTGGGCCCACAGTGTCTACATGCAAGTCTTCCTGTGTGTGTACACGTGTCTGAAGCTGTTCGTTGTTCACTCATGTGGAATAGTTGTGCTTTCATAGGGTTGTGAGCTATAAGTTTGTGCTTCTGTGCTTTTGTGTATGTGCCGTGGCGCATGCATGCCTGTGTGCCCATGTTTCTGCATGTGCCAGTATGTGCTGTACACACACACACACATACACACACGCGCATTCCTGGCCCTACTATGTTTATGCAGGTGGTGCTTGCCCATGTTGTACACGGGTTGTCCAGTACCTCAGTACCATTGAGGTGCCCTACCAGTGCAAACTGCCAAACATAGCTCAGGACTGCCCCCTTGTTTCTCACACATCTCACTCACTAACCCATGTGGTCCGCTAAGGAGCTAGAGAGGCAATACAGAAATACAGGCTGCCCGGCTTGGGTAACGCTCCTGTCCTGGGAGCTATCCCCTTTCTACTTCATAGGCAGTGTCCTTCCGAGGCTAGCCCAACTGAAAACGAGGGGGTAGCCTGGCCCCAATGGCTGTGGTCTTCAGCTTCTTGTTTATAGGAAGGCCAGCAGTTGTATCCCCTTCATGGCGAGGAGGAACCCGGGTGTATCCGAGCCTGGTCTTCCCATGTACACCCCCCACCTGCTTCCTTTACACCTGGCTCTCCCCTTTACAGCATCCCTGCGACCCCTCACTACTTTGCAGGTGGCATTACGTTTGACATTATGCTATTGACTTTGTAGCATGAGGTCTGAATTTTCACTTTGTACCAGTGTAGAACTAGCCCCTCTCATCAGACACCCAAGTCAGGCTGGAGGGCACCCCATCCCTAGAAGGCTTGACTGCATCACTCAGAGGTCTCTCCCCTACCTCCCGAGTGCTTTACCGCTGGGCTGTGAGTCTCATTGTAGGGTGCCACTGTAGCTTGCTGAAACAGCATGGATTGGAGGGCACAGACATGTTGTCTGTGCTGTTTGTCTCAGAGATGGGGAATGTAGAGTGAACGTTCCAGGCTACAGGTTGGGTCCTAGCTCCTGCTGGACCCTCATAGGTGTGGCCTGTGTTGTCATGCTGTATGTCCATGCTGGTCCAGGAAAGAAGATGGGGTATCATGGCTGGTGGCCCCATAGAGGGTGCTGCCGTGGGAAGCAGGAGCTTTAAATAGCCTCTTGCTTTCCACTAAAAATAGTTCTGCTGCCATGGAGGTGGTTGCTGGGGCGGCGGGCCTGGCTCCTGGCCAAGGCAGGCGTGGGCATACAGTGTGGACTGTGCACTCGGGTGGCGGGTAGCTGCAGGCACTGCAGGCGGCCACCATCACTCCATCTTGCGGTCAGGGCAACCCGGAGGGAAGCCCCACTGATCTGGTTCCACAAATGACCAAACACAGGCAGGAAATTAAACCCCTGTGTGTACCTCCCCACCTGTCTCAGCAGCCAGTGACACAGAAGGAAACACAGTCTCCTGAGACCAGAGGAGGTCCTTGAACTCTGGGTGGACTTACATAGCCACTGCAGAGTCAGGGCTCTGCGTGGCTCTGTGGAGGGGATTCTGGTGAGGACCTGTGAGGGCAGAGGCAGATGTGCAGAGCTCTTACTCTGAAGCTAGAGATACACCTTCTGGAAGGCTTCTTGGGAAATGGGGTCAGAAGGGGAGCCTTGGCTCCAAGTGCTGTGGGCTGGTGAGAGATCGGACGGTAGAGCGTGTGCTTTTCCATCGTTTTATCTCTCCTGTGCTACCACCTGGCAAACAAGTTAACAAACCCCAAAGAAGGGTCTGCCAAGACTAGAGCTGCACCCTCCAGAACAAAGGAGGATGTGTCCAGCACTGGCTGAAGCAGGGTTGTGCCTCTCCATACCTCAGCAAGTGCCCTGTTGAAGAGTCCATGTCTGCACAACTCTGGCATGGCCTGACTCTAGCTGCTGGATAGCACACCGGCCAATGAATTCCCACTCCTGTCTGGGTCCCTCAGGAGTACGGTAGCCTGGGCAAGTTGCGGGTAGGTTGGCTTAGCTGGTGGCCACCCCAATCCTGTGCCTTAGGCTAATGGACCTCTCATAATGGAGTAATTTCCTCAGCTGTGACTTACGTTCCAGACAGTGGCCCTGGGGTTGCCAGGGTTGGAGCTAGTGCAAGGAGCTTATACTGAGTAGATGGACACAGCCGAGGAGTAGTGATAGCTAAGATCTGCTTGTGTGCCTGCCTGGTGGTGGCCTGGTGAGCCCAGATACATACATATGGCTGTGTCTCAAAATTCTGACCTTGCCTCCTTCACATCCCCGGCTCTCTGCCCATTGTCCATTGCAGGTGCCCGTGGTTGACAAGAGCTGTGTCTCCAGCTATTCCTGTCTACAATGGCATCCTCTTCCTCTTTGTGCTGGCCAACTTCAGTATGGCTACCTTCATGGACCCTGGAGTTTTCCCCCGAGGTAGGGCCCTGTACGGGGCAGCACATCTGTTTCTTGTCACTAGAGTATAAGTGGCTGATTTGGGATTCACAGTAGGTGGGCTGGGCAGAGATTAGAGAGGTCCTCTCCTGCTAGGAAACTCACCTCCCTGTACTCTTGCCACCCTACTGGTCCTGATGTCCAGCGGACGAGGATGAGGACAAGGAGGATGACTTCCGGGCCCCACTGTACAAGAATGTGGATGTGCGGGGCATCCAGGTCCGCATGAAGTGGTGTGCAACGTGCCACTTCTACCGTCCGCCGCGCTGCTCACACTGCAGCGTCTGTGACAACTGTGTGGAGGTGACCACCCCTGCCCCTCCCCGCACCAGTCCCCGTGCCCAGGTCCTATCTTCCATGCGTTCTGACACACTGCCCCTGCCAGGACTTTGACCATCACTGCCCCTGGGTCAACAACTGCATTGGACGCCGCAACTACCGTTACTTCTTCCTGTTCCTGCTGTCGCTCAGCGCGCACATGGTGGGGGTGGTGGCCTTCGGCCTGCTGTATGTGCTCAATCACTCGGAGGGGCTGGGAGCCGCCCACACCACCATCACGTATCCTTGTCTTCACAGGGCCCAGCCCTCGGCAGCATATCCCTGGGGGGGGGGTGTCAGTGGGTACATGGGGTCTTCCAGAAGAGTCGCTGTGCTTAGACGAGAGGCAGGCCACAAGAACTGTCATTGTAGTGGGGGGAGGGGGGTCGTCATGTTCTTGCCTCAACTGTTGGCCTTAACAGGCCAGCATGGCTGTCATGTGTGTGGCTGGCCTTTTCTTCATTCCTGTCATCGGCCTCACTGGCTTCCACGTGGTATTGGTCACGCGGGGGCGCACCACCAATGAGCAGGTGCAAACCCTGTGGGCGGGGCCTCAGGAACCCTCAAGTGAGGTTGCTTAGGTGGCTGTGGGAGGAGGGGCTCGGTGTGGGGCCATGGCTGCCTATCCCGCTGCATACTTGCTACCCTTGTACACTGCAGCCACCAACAACTCAAGGCCTGGGAATGCTATAGCTTCCTGCAAGGGCAGGCAAGGATACCCTGGGTATTGGGCACTATTGGGCCTACTTTCCCCATACTGCCTCCCATGAAGACCACTTCTAAGGACCCCACCCACCTTTGCCTGTCTCCCTGCCTGTTCTGGGTGGTCAGGCTGGCTGAGGGGACCCATGTCCACAGGTGACTGGGAAGTTCCGCGGGGGTGTGAATCCCTTCACCCGAGGCTGCTATGGGAACGTGGAGCACGTGTTATGCAGTCCCCTGGCGCCCCGGTGAGGCCCGGCCTGGGCAGGGGGACAAGAGGCCTGTTCTGGGTGCGGGGTGGGCAGCCTCGGACCCTCAGCCTGGTTCCTTTCTGCTCTGGCTAGGTGGGGCTGGCCCTGCCCTTGTTGGTTCTGGCCTGTTTGTCTGGCCACTGACCTTTCTACCCTGGCACAGGTATGTGGTGGAACCCCCCAGGATGCCGCTCTCAGTGAGCCTCAAGCCACCCTTCCTGAGACCTGAACTCCTGGAACGAGCTGTGCCCCTCAAGGTCAAACTTAGCGACAATGGGCTGAAAGCTGGCCGCAGCAAGGTGGGGTTCTGGACTGGAACAGTAATGGTGTGTGAGTGGGACTGTTGGGTGTTATGGGTGGGGACAGGAAGAAGAGGTAGAGGGACTGGGAAAGCTGTATGCATGTGTCCAAAGCCACAGGAAGATGGATATTAGGCGCACATATCTAATCCCAGCACTCAGGAGGCAGAGGCAGGTGGATCTGTGGGTTCAAGGCTAGCCGGGTCTACAAAGCGAGATCTAGGACAGCCAGGGCAAAACAGAGAAACCCTGTCTCAAGACTTCACCCACCACTGCTCCCTCTTCCATAGTCCAAGAGTAGTCTAGAGCAGCTGGATGAGAAACCTCTGGACCTGGGACCTCCACTGCCCCCCAAGATAGAGGCTGGCACCTTTGGAAGAGATCTGAAGAGCCCAAGACCTGGCAGTGCTGGTGAGGTGGAGGGTGGCTGAGGAAAGGGACATGGGCTGGCTTTTGTGTCACTCCATGACTGTGGTCCCTCTTCTCAGAGAGTGCCCTATCAGTACAGAGGACCAGCCCCCCAACACCTGCCATGTATAAGTTCCGGCCGGCCTTCTCCACTGGTCCCAAGACACCCTTTTGTGGACCTAATGAGCAGGTAAGTCCAGGCTCTGCCTTTAGGGAGGACCCCAACTCTGATGATAGCCCTACTATGGGAGGGATCTTCCCCTGGAAAAGGTCTGTCCCTGGGCAGAGCCTTGTTTGGTCACGGTGTCCTGTTCCCATGCTTGTACTCCTGACAAGGCCATCCTTGTCGCAGAGGTGCTGTGTGCATGCTGGCAAGACTGCATCCTGTGGGGATGCTGAGCTGGGGTCTCTTGGAGGGGAGCAGGTGAGACCATCTTGGTCTAGCATCTCTGCTTCTCTACTGGCATTGCCCACAGGCCAGGAGGGCAGCTTCCCCCTCTAGCAGTTAGGATGTCTGGAATTCCATCCTTAGTCATTCTGTGAGGCCCACGGGCGCCCTCAGAAGAATTGGAGGTTTGTTTGAGAAAGCACATTTATTGTCGGGAGTTAAGTACTTCTTTGTCCCTCACTGTGGAACAGTCAGCAACATGGAGCAGCAGCCTGTGGAATGATCCAGAACTCTGAGTGTTCCCAAAGCTGCTCTCCTCCTAGAGGTTGCCTGAGAGACTAGTTCTACACATCTAGACCAGCTCTGTCCTGGGGACCTCCTTACTGTCTAGGCCACTGGGTGAGAGTGAGCCTGGGCACCTACAGACAAGGGTCCAATCCTAGTGGCAGTGTGGTAGCCCTGCTGCCCAGCAGGAGAGTTGTGTAGATTAGAAGGATGGGCCATCGCCTTCCTAGGACTGACTCTACCCGACAAAGGATTTTATAAGGCTGCTTGAGAGTACCAGGGCAAATTATTCTTACAGGCTTTGGAATTTGAGGGGCCTGTGGCTCAAGTCTAGTCACAGAGACTAAAGAAGCCGCTGTGGCTGTGGCTGTGGCTGTGGCTGTGGCTGTGGCTGTGGCTGTGGCTGTGGCTGTGGCTGTGGCTGCTCTGGCTTGGAGAAGCCCAAGACCATAGACCTTGTGTCTGGAGAAACCTGCCCTGACCTTGCACTACAAAGCCCCACTGTTGGTTGCCTTAGGAAGGGTCTGTGTAGCCTGTTAGTGATTATGGGTAGAAGCAGGCCCCACACCAGCTTCCCTTTGGAGATAAATTCTGGGATCACCCTGCCAATTCTTCTGTCCCAACTTCCATCTGTAGCAGGCGCTGCTGAGGGATGGGACTCTCCTGTTCTGTAGATTGGATTAGCTGCCCCTGCTTCCATGGCTACTGTAGTCACAGCCTCAGAGTTCTTGCTGCTATAGGGTCAGGTAAGAGGTGAGGTGTGTACAGTAGTGAGAATACCCTGTCCTCCACAGGTCCCAGGTCCTGACTCCCTTACTCTGGCAGATGACAGCACCCACAGTCTAGACTTTGTGTCTGAGCCCAGCCTGGATCTCCCAGACCACGGGCCGGGTGGTCTGCGTCCTCCCTACCCCCCCTCCCCACCCCTCAGCACCACTGATGCCTTCTCAGGTGCCTTGCGTTCCCTGAGTCTCAAGGCTGCCAGTCGGCGGGGTGGGGACCACATGACCTTACAGCCACTGCGCTCTGAAGGTGGGCCCCCTACACCTCACCGTAGTCTCTTTGCTCCTCATGCACTGCCCAATCGAAATGGCAGCCTGTCATATGACAGCCTACTTAACCCTGGCTCACCCAGTGGCCACGCATGTCCCACACACCCCTCTGTTGGTATGGCCAGCTACCATTCACCCTACCTGCACCCTGGGCCATCAGATCCACCACGGCCCCCACCCCGCAGCTTCAGCCCTGTGCTGGGTCCCCGGCCTAGGGAGCCCTCTCCTGTGCGCTATGACAACCTGTCTCGGACCATCATGGCCTCTATCCAGGAGCGCAAGGACAGAGAAGAGCGTGAACGGCTGCTGCGCTCCCAGACTGACTCACTCTTTGGCGACTCTGGTGTCTATGATACACCCAGCTCCTACAGCCTGCAACAGGCCAGTGTGTTAACAGAAGGTCCCCGTGGCTCCGTCCTGCGTTACGGCTCCAGGGATGACCTCGTAGCCGGGCCTGGCTTTGGTGGTGCCCGCAATCCTGCCCTGCAGACGTCATTGTCCTCACTGTCCAGCTCCATGAGTCGGGCACCTCGGACATCTTCCTCCTCCCTGCAGGCTGACCAGGCCAACAACAATGCCCCAGGACCCCGGCCTGGCAGTGGCTCACATAGGTCACCTGCCCGTCAGGGCCTGCCTTCCCCACCAGGCACCCCACGATCACCCTCCTACACAGGCTCCAAGGCCGTCGCCTTCATCCATACGGACCTCCCGGACCGGCACCCCTCGCTGGCTATGCCGAGGTGGGTGCCTAGAAGTGTAGATGGGTTTCCCCATATAGGACCCATCATGACCTGGCTCTCCCAGCTCATCCTGGAGACCCATAGGTTGTCTGGTAGGGACAGTACAAGGTAGCTGAGCCTAGTTCCCCGTTTGGAAAGGTCTGGCCCTGGGTGCAGTATGCATGTGGGAAGAGACACTGACATGCTGAGCCAGCACAGACTTCACTCAGAGCACTCCTAGAGCTAGCTTCACTTGGGTATGTGGACTCCTACCTTTCCAGGTATGCTGTCCCTTCCATGGTCTTGATACGTGCTCAGCATGCTAAGATGGGGATATTGCCTCACCACAATTCGTGTATTGAGCATGCAGCCCCAGATTAGCAGGGAGCCTCTGTGCTTAAATGTGGCGAAGGGCAGGTGGGAGCCAGGCACCTGAGCACGGGCTTCAAGGTTTTGGTCTCAGGTGAGGCCTGGGAGGAGACTCTGGTTTAGGCTGTGTGGCTGGCTACAAAGGTTCCATGGGGCATCCCTCAGGGGAACTGAAGTAGCTCTGACCAGGCTGGGGGAAAAGAGCTGTGTGTCCGCTACTGGGCTTCCCAATTTTAGTCGCAGGAAGGGCCCAGCAGCTCAGGCTAGCTGCTCTTTGATCCAACTGGGAGAGATCAATGAGCCTGTGAGGGTGACAGCAGTTCTGGAAATGTCTGTCCTGTGACAGCATAAGGACAAGGACACAGGGGTCCAGTCTACACTTATGTGTGTCCTATCGCCCACTGTACTGTGTTCACTGTATGTGCATGTGTGTATATGTGCTTGTTTTGATGCAGGGATCACCCTCAGCTGAAGACCCCCCCAAGTAAGCTTAACGGGCAGTCCCCAGGCATGGCCCGTCTGGGGCCTGCTGCCAGCCCCATGGGGCCCAACGCCAGTCCTGCCCGGCACACGCTGGTTAAGAAGGTGTCCGGCGTGGGTGGGACTACATATGAAATCTCGGTGTGAGAACTGACCACCACTCATCTGCTGTGATTCCACGGGGACCAGGACCCCCCCGCAGTAGCTCCCCAACCCTATCAAGTTCTCTGCCCCAGGGAGGAGGCTCCCCAAGCCTGCTGTGGACACGTCAACAGGAAAGAAAGCCTTGCCTCCACAAGCTTGTGCTCCGGCCTCTGCCCGTTCATCTACTTACCTAGTACTCACAGGGCACATGGATCCAAGGCTGTGGGCTGTGATGGGCGCCTGGACTGCTTCCTTCATCAGCCAAGCTCAGCCCTGCATCCTGTTGCCCTCATTCCCTAAGGCCAGTCAGTCCCCAGCAGTCCCGTGGGTCCACCCACGCCTGTCTTGGATGGGTTGCTCAGCCTTGTTCTCCAGCTGCTCCTAATTCATGGCCTTTCACTGACAAAGCTGGTCGCTTGTTGCTTGGCAAGGCCTATGCTTTGCAGGGAGCATAACCCTGGCCTGCTCTGGGTTGGGATGCATAGATGAACGTCCGGACAGATACTTGAGCGGTAGCAGGGTTCCCGGCTCCCTCTGTCTGTGTCTTGCCTGGCTGGTGGGTTCATGTCCCTGTGTCTGTCTGCTGTGCTGCCGTGCCACGTCAGATGTGTTAGTGCTCGGCTGCCACCGTTCCTTCATCGAAGCCTTAACTTCTGCTTTATGCTCTTGTGGGAGGTGATGGGTGGGGTCGGCTAGAGCAGAGAGGGGGCCAGATGCTGCCCCGGGGACCAGTGGGGCCGAGAGCCCCCTCCCTCTCTCTCGGGCCTTCCCTGCCAAACTGGAGAGTCCTCACCCCAAAGCATCCCGGGATTCCCAGCACTGGCTTGGCCAGCGCAGCTGGAAAGCACATCAGGGAGGGACCGTTCTTCCCCTGGCATCAGGGGCCTGAGTAAGCACATGGCAGCGTCCGCTTGCATTGTGTCTGTTCTATGTTTTTATATTGACATCTATATATCTATAATTTTATTAAAAAAAGGAAAAATCATTTTGAGCCTTTCCTTGGGCAAGGCTGTGGCTGTGGGTACAGGGGAGTGTCTCAGGAAAGGGGTTGGCCAGCTGGTGCAGGGTGGCACGTTCCTCTTGGACAGTTCTGTTGGCATGCCAAGTCAGGCCTAGTTGGTAATGGACTTCTGCTGTGAGTTGCAAAGGTCTCTTACTCCCACTCTGTGTCATGCCAGACGGAAGGGTGTTTGGTGAAAGGCTAGGACCTCAGTGCCTCCTGGGACTCTAAGGTACCAAAGGGCTTGGAGCAGCTATATAGTAGAGGCTGCAAATGAGGCCAATGCCTGGCCGAGAACCCTACAGAAACTACTATACTTCCCCCCTGCCAGATGCCAAGGGAGGAATTAGTGTCAGAAAGCCGGGGCTCAGAGCAGGGCTGGAGAGGGCTAGGGTAGGTCCAGAGTTTCAAGGAGGGGAGGTATCCGGAGACTGGGGCCCCTTAGCTCTACCCCCTGCTGACTTCCACCTTTCTGCTTCTCTCTCATGGATATCGGCCAACAGGGGGCGCATTGGCAGCTGTAGCCGTGGATGGGGGTGGCGTGGTCCGCCTAGGGGGACTCCTGGCCTCCACCTGTGCCACCTTGGCCACCCTGAGGATCACCCGCCGCTGCGGGCCCCCTGGAGCGTGGCTGCTGGGGCGGCCCCCCGTGGGACCATTTGTCGGCTACATTCTGCTGCGTCCAGCCTTTTCCCCAGCCTCTCAGGTCCCTAACAGGACACTAATAGGTGGCTCTAGGGCCATGGACAATCTTCTGGGGACCCAGAAGACCAAGCTGCTGTAGAGCTTTGGAGTTGGGCTGGATGTAGCCTGGAGATCCCTGCCCGTTCCCTGTCAACCAGCCACATCTTGACTGATCAGTCTGCCAGGGCCCACGACCCTGTCTCCAGGTGACCTCAGGAAGTCCCCCCTCCCCCACCTGCTGCAGGGGTCCAGTGCCCCAGTGGGGGTGGCCTCAGAGCTACTGGGAACCAGCATGACCTTCACCCCAACCTCCTTGCCCCTTCCAAGCACTTTAAGCCACTTCCTCTAGGGAGCCCAGGCCTCTGTGGGTTGGGCTGGGGTGGGGGTCTCAGGTCACCGCAGGTTACTGCACTCCTCCACTTAACCCCAAGCCCCTGAACAGATGCCTTAAAGTCCTGGAGCTGCCAGCCAGCTCGGTGCACCATGAACCTGGTCCACTCGTCTCTGCCTCTTGCCTGCTCTGACCCCACCTGGGTCTTCTGCATCCAAGGGTGATGATACCTCTGGGAATACCCAAGCCTGTGGGCCTGGATACCCCTGGGAGGAGTCAGAACAGAACCCCTGCCAACTCTTTTCACACGGGGGCTGTGTCCTGGGGGCTACTTCTGGGCAGCAGTTATGTGTCTCCCATCTGGGGACAGATCACAAACTGTTTTCTGTTGTATAGCATTTTCCTCTCTCAACTTCCCTAATAAATTTTTTTTTTTTGTTCACCTCCACGGCACTGCCCAGCAATGTTGAGTCCCCTGATTTTAGCCTTGGACAGTGCCAGGAGGCTAAGTTAGACAGGGACAACGATTGAGGGGGTCAAGAGCCCCTGCAGAGTTGACAAAGTAGGAATGGGTCAGCAGATTCAGGGCTCTCATTTCCACCGTCCCTGGGAGAGTCTGGTCCAGGGAGCATTGAGGACCCTCCTAACTCCCCAGGTTATCTAGGGAAGGCCACCCTGTCACACGCTCAAGCTCCAAGGCCTTTATGGAAGAATACACTTGGGAACGGATAGAAGCCAACACTGGGAACTGAGGCAGGGGTCCCACCATCATCAAACTCCTACCACCAGAATGCTTCAGAAAGTTCCCAAACCTCTGCCCCACAAAGCCCCAGTTTCCAAGGAAACAAGCTTACATGCAAAGTGTGTCATGACTGTATATCCAGCTGCAGGCCCAGCCCTCAGGACTAGCCCCTCCTCCACCCTTCTCTGCAGCTCCTGGTAGGGACTGTGTGCAGTGGTGCTGAAGGCAAGGACCAGTAAGGCCCCTGGGTCCCTGGGACAGCGCCAGCCACCTAGCCTTCTCCTTGCTGGGGCCACTGGGCATCCGGTCTAGAAAGGCAGGAAGTCATCCACTTCGAGGCGCAAGAAGGGACCCAGTAGGGCCCTGAGCTTCCAGACAGCGGCTCGGCTCAGCAGGGGTGGCACCAGCCCCTCGAAGGGTGTAGGGTCCACCACGTATACGTAGGCCGCTGTGCAGGCCAGCAGAGCACCCAGCAGCAGCCTCAAGGCCAGCAGCCTGCAGGCAGTGGCAGTTAAGGGGTAGGGAATGCCCATGGGGATGAACCTGGGGGACTGGGCTCTGCCCCGAAAGTGACCTACCAGAGGTGGCCCTTTAGGCCCTCGGAACATCCCATCTGTGGCCTGCCTTTCTGTCAGGGAGGGGGCTGAGTTAGAGCCTGTCCTCAGTACCTTCGGGACCCTGGGGGAGGCCAGGTCCCTAGCCTGAGGTACACACCATAAACAGACTTCATTGTAGGGTCAACCCAGCTGTGCCTGTTTCCCCTCCCTTTCCAGGGACAGGCACTGGGCTCAAGCCCTGAGACCTGGTCCCTGAAGTCCATTTCTCAGACTCTCCCTAGCACTACTGTGGTTGGGGATGATGGAATGAGCAGGGATGGGGTGGGGACTTACCTCTATCATTTGCTGCTGTTTCCTGGCCTGAGTGCGGCAATGGGCTCTCTCCCTGGGGGAGCACACTGTCAGGATCATGCAGCCCTTGCCTCCAGCCTGGCACCACCCCTTCTGCGGGACTGAAGATCAGAGAAGGGTCCACCCTATCCCAACCTGGCTCAGCCCGGGGTCCCCGCATCACCCCAGTATCTCCAGCTGGATGTCTTCCATCTGCTCTAACACACCCCGGATGTCCTTCTTGAGGTTCTGAGAGGCAGAGGGAGTGAAGCCAGTCCTCCTGCCCATCACTGGGCCACATCCACTGGCCCTCATGGCCATCATCCCCACCATGACCCTCTGATGACCTACCAGGAGCCCGGTGGCTTGGTTGTTCAGAGCCATGTGTACCTCGGCCACACCATCCCACACCTGGGAGCAGGGAATTGGGGCCTGCATCATACCCAAGGAACAGGACATACCAGGGGCTCCCTCCCACCATGGGCCAAGCAGGCACCTCAGTAATGGCCATCTTCTTCCTCTCAAAGGACAATCGGATCTGTTGCAGCTCACTCTAGGTGGGGAGGAGGGCGTGTGGGCACAGGAATCTACTTCCCACTCCCCAGACCAAGCCCCTCTTCGCAGGGGCCCACCTGGGACTGCCGCACAAAGTACTCTTTCCCTGGGCAGAGCTCCTGCCGCAACAGCTGCACAGGTGCCCTGTCTTCCAGGGGCCGGGTGGCTGACTCGGGGGACTGTGGGAAAGCCCCTGGGTCATGCCCAAGGCTGTGGACAGCTGGAGGTGCTGTTGAATGGGTCCGGGACTGCATGGGTCCGTGCGTGCTCCCGCTTACCCAGGCCAGGGCTGTACAGCTTGAGTGCTCAGAACATAGAGGTAGGAACAGCTGCCCTGGCCCCAGGAGGGCCCCCAGTTGCTCCCGAAGGTCCTGGTTCTGCCTTTTCTGTGGGAGGGGGGCAGGAAGGTGGGGGTCACCTGTCCTGGTTGCTTCTCAGGCAGGATGCTGAAGCAGGTGGGCTAGGGCACGGGCTCCGAGGAGCAGCCAGTGCTTAGTGACCTGTGGACTGCACTCACCAGACTGTGGTTCTCCTGCTCCAGCTGCAGAAAGGATTGCTCTGCAGACCCCAGTGTCCCGCCCTGAAGCTGTGTGGGAGCTGGTCTAGATGAAGCTGTGGCCTTTCCTCTGGGAGGTAGCGTTGAGCATGGGCAGGGCCTGGGTCCTGAGGTGGGGGAGCCTGTCTGCCTAGGTGGCCCTGGCTCATGCCCTGGATGTAGGGGACAGTCCCATTCTACCTCAGCTTCCCCCTGTTTGGCCCCTGCTGGCTCTCGAGCTCTCCGTTGTACGATCTCCCCTTCGCTTGACAGAAACATCCCAGGGGCTTCTCCTCCCACTCTGGGTCTCCGACTCCCTGTCCCTGGAGCTGGGAAAGGTCTGGAAGACTCTAATGACTGAGTGGACTGAAGGGGGACCAGACAGGGACACCTTACAAATCCCTGACAGGGCTGATCCAGGTATCCTCCATGGCTGCTTAAAACTGGGGCCAGAGGACACTGGGGGTGAACGTGTCCTCAGAGTCCCAGGGGTTTCAGCCCCTCCATTAGTCCCTGTGACCCGTTCCTGACCTCAGGTCCAGGCTCTGGCCTGGCTAACCTGCCACTCTCTTTGAGGGCACTTTAGATGTCACTCTGGCTCACAAGTCTACCCAGGGTAACAGTCACAAAGGCCTGGGTACAGTCAGGGAGGTCACAATGGGCTGGGACTAGGGCTGGGCCTGAAGGGAGGAGAGTGGGCCACTCCTGCCTCTGCCCAGTTCTCATTAGCCCCGAAATCTCTGCCACTATGTCTTTTTTCCCTCTTTGTGTGGAGGAATGTTCACGGTGCCTATTCATTCTCAGAAGGCTGGCCCTGGAAAAAGCGGAGCCCTGGGAGAAATCACATGTGGAAAAATGGCAGCTATCCGGTCTCCAGATTCAAGGCCCCCTGCTATGTGTCCCTGTGAGGATCTAGCAGAGTAAAAGTGGCTGGTCGAGATCATTGAGACTTCACTCCTTTGATTATGCCCTCAGGATCAGTGAAGTTGCCAATGAGCTGCTTCTGAGCCACGCTCAAGAGGGTTAAACCATAACAGTGCTCATGTCTAAGAGTCGGGACAGTTAACAGGACACATGGGGCTACGGGCACCTTACTCTGACTTGGTTTGGAATGTCAGTCTGAGGTTCTCTGCTGCCATTCCAATGAGCTTGAACATCCTCTTTGACCCTAGAGGTCAATGCTAACACATGTCTGTCTGCCCGTAGTTCTGGGTGCTTGGGGAGGGGGGGACAAGTTGCATGCTTGCTTTATTTATTTATTTATTTATTTATTTATTTATTTATTTATTTATTTTTCCCTTGTTCCAGTCAACCCCGCTCACTCCGCTCGACCCCGTAAGGCCCCTGCTTGTTCCAGCCGGCCCCGCTTCCTCCGATCAGCTCCGCTCGCTCTGGTTGGCCCCGCTCATTCCAGCCGTCCCCATTCGGCCCCACTCGCTCTGGCCCCGCTAGCTCCGGCCATCCCTGCTTGCTCTGGCCGTCCCCGTTTGGCTCTGCTCGCTCCGGACAGCCTCGCCCGCTCCCGTTGGTCTCTCTGGTCCAAGGATTCATTTCTCATTATTCTTCATAAGTACGCTGTAGCTGACTTCAGACGCACCAGAGGAGGGCGTCAGATCTTGTTACCGGTGGTTGTAAGCCACCATGTGGTTGCTGGGATTTGAACTCATCACCTTCTTCAGAAGAGCAGTCGGGTGCTCTAACCGGCTGAGCCATCTCACCAGCCCGCATGCTTTATTTATTCACAGTGCAATCTAGGGTCTTTTGCGTACAAGATAAACATCTCATCCCTGAGCTTCCCTCTAGCTGTTCTGTTTTCTATTTTTAATTGCTAATGTATTTTTATTGCTCCCTCCCTCCCTCCCTCTTTCCCCCCACGCCCCGTGTGTGTACACATGTATGCAGATGCACACAGGACCCAGAAGACAGCACTTTCCCATGAAACTGCAGTTACAAGTGGTTGTGCACCACCTGCTGTGGGTTTTGGAAACCGGACTCTGGTCTTCTGCAAGAACAGCAAATGCTTTTAACTGCTAAGCTATCTCTGCACCCCATCAATATTCCATTTTGGGGGTACAATATTTTACTGATGAAATCTCTTTTGCTCTCCCCATTTGTTTGAAACTCTGGGTTTCTTCTATGTGGCTTGGATATTTGTATGTCAATTCCTTTAAGTCCCAGCTCTCTCTTACCTTAAAACAAATAATTTATTCTGTGTGTATGTGTGTTTTGCCTGCTTGCATGCCTTGTGACCATTGAGTTAGAAGAGACTGTCAGATGTGTTTTGTTGTTTTGTTTGAGACAGTGTCTATTGCTGGGACCTGGGGCACTATGATTAAAGGAGGATAGCTGGCTAGTCAACCCCGGCCAGATCTGCACTAGGACTGGGACTGTGAGCCATCACCGCTGGCTTTTTACAGAGCTTCCAGGAATCAGTCTCAGGTCTGAAGGCTTCACCGGCAAGCATTCGGCTGAGCTGTCTTAGCCCTCCTCTCTCACTTTATACACAGCCTTGTGCCATTTAATGATGGGATGCATTCTGAAGAATTTGGCATTCTAAAGCATGCATGCGTAAGCCTAGATGGTGCTGTATCCCACACAGCTCGGCCACGTGGAGCTTGGGTAGGAAGAACCCACTGCTCCTTGGCTGCTGAGTGGAACAGTGTGAGACTGAGGAAGAGCAAGGTAGTGTGCCGGGGAGAGGCACAAAGCACAAGAGGCCAGAGAGCCACCACAGCTTACCCCAGCTGCATGCATTCTACAGTAAAGCCCTTTAAAAACACAAACACAAAGGGCACACTAAACTAACAGAAAGTGTCCTATCGTAAATGCGATAGCAGTCAGCGTAGGCATTTATTATCATGTTGCAGCACTGGGCTCTGTATGCGTGCTCCGCACTGTCTTCCACTGGCCATGCAGTGGTGTACTCTTGCCATTCCCGGTACAACCGTGAGGGATATGTTATGTCATGATGCCAACAGCATTAGTTGATGTGACATTTTCTTAGTAGTGATGAGCATGACACCCAGGGCTTTGCACATGATAAGCAGGCATCTACTGCTGATTTATACTTCCAGTCCTTGCTATTAAATATTGTCTGTCTGTCTGTCTGTCTGTCTGTCTGTCTGTCTGTCTGTCTGTTTGAGGAATACTGACTTTTTAAAATTAAGTCACTTACTTTATACCCCATCACAGCTCCCCTTCATCCTCCCCTCCGTCCTATTATTCATTCTCATGGGACCACATATTGCCTATAATTGACCAAAGGGTTATGTAACACATGACGATTTTTTTTTTTTTTGGAAAACTTTGAATCTCACTGGTCATACATTTTCATCCCTGGACATGAAGCCCTCAATGCCTCTTCTTTTTCAGGGTACCCTGTTCTATTTTTCAGGATGCAGTGGTTTTGGAGAAGAACCAGACCTTTTGCTGCTGACTTTTTCTTCCCCCGTTATGGTCCTTTGGCTCTGTTTTCCTTTATTCTTGATCGTGGCACTTTCCAGTAGACACTCTTCTAAGAAAAACCTGTTTGGGTTTTTTTTTTTCCCTATATCTGTTTATGAAGGAGTTCAGAAAGCTAACAGATATTTTTCTTTTCTGTTAAACCATAGGGATGGTCCAGATCGAAGAAGGAAGGCCTCTTGCCATGCATATCTCTGCTCCAGCTCTGATATCTGGAATGATGAGACCTAGGGAATTTGCCAAGGAATTCTGTTGACAGCTGCCATAATCAGTACTGGAGTCCAAGCTTGTCCGCATCCAGTTCCTGCTTCCTAGCCAGTTGTATCCCAAGTTAGCTGAGTCCCGCTTCAGTCTGCTGAAGTCCCTTACAGACTGACCGGCCCGTCTCCTGTTGTCTTGCAGACCTGGAATGGATACCCATCAGGGACCACTGAAACCTGTGGTGGAGGAGCTGGTGTGCGCTACAATGAGAGCTCTGGTGGGGCCCAGCTGGCACACAAGCTGGAGTTCTGCATTTTTCCAGAATGGGATGCATCGCCACACTCAGTACAGACCGAGGCTGGCAATCACACAAGAGGAGAGGCCTGGAATTGCCTTGTCATGTCCTAAGGCACTGCTACCCACCCACTCTGGTCCCTAGAGGGGCTTCTAAGCCCTCTGCCTGTTGGTTCCTTTCTGAGGTTTCATGGTTACCAGGATATGATGATCTCAGAGGTGGGAGCCCAGGAAGGCCCTTGAATGGCATTTGGAATGAGGTGGCTGGTATGAAGGAGCAGCCTCAGCAAAGGCCCTGAGTAGCTGGCAGTGGTGGCAGTGGTGTCTTTGTTCTGTATTCTGAGTCTCCAGACTTGGTAAGTGCCCAGTAGATACTCAGGATGCTAACCTGTTAATACCACACAAAGGCCACAGGCTAGATCCTCAGGTCACAGCTCCAAGTGCTCAGGATGGGCTACTGTTACTGAGCAGCCCTGGAGGGACTGGGGTTCTGAGACCTTAGGTGCCTACCTTAACCGGAACCCGATGTTCTCTTATCACCTTACCTTTGTTGGGTTGTGCCCTATCTGGAAGGCTGGTTTCTCTCAGACAGCCCGGAAGACGCCTCCCCCTTCCTTTTCCACGGTCCTTGTGTGCTCTTGAGCTCCAGAGAGTCCTGAGAGGTGAGGGAGTATAGTAGGAGAGAAGAGCCCTGGGTCTGCAGCGTAGCCAGCTCCGCGTGAGCATGAGCTGTGCTTAGCATGTTAAATGCCCTACAGATTGGTGTGTTGGGTCGGGTGAGGGTCTGTGTGGAGCCCCGAGTCTGCACTGGGTGGGGGCCCTGGGATGATGCAGACCCGCAGACACACAGAGAGTGTGGGACACTAGAGTGTGCTGTGAGGAGCTAGAGTGGCCCTAGCCCCTGTTGCTAGGCAGCGCATTTCCCTGGACACCAGTTGCCATGGCAGCCGCTTCCTGCCCATGTTGCCATGACACCCAGATGGCCTTGAGGAGCCTGAAGTGGTGGTAAGGGGCTAGCTATACAGACACACTCACACTACCCCTCCCCCAGCCCGGCTGGTGTCTAGGGTATGCCGAAGAGAGGAGAGAGGACAGGCTATGTTGTCCAGAGCAGCTTGCCTACAGCTGGCCTGAGATGAAGTCAGGGGCCATATGGGCAGATTCTACTCTCCTTACTATGGCCTTGACACTCAATGACCCATGCTCATCTCAGGGCCTGAGTAGAACTCAGAGTCATAGAGCCAGCCACACCCATGAGAGATTCTCATTTCTGCATTTCTTTCTTTTTTTTTTTAAAAAAAGATTTATTTATTTATTAATTATATTGTAAGTACACTGTAGCTGTCTTCAGACACTCCAGAAGAGGGCTCCAGATCTCATTACTGGTGGTTGTGAGCCACCATGTGGTTGCTGGGATTTGAACTCAGGACCTCTAGAAGAGCAGTCAGTGCTCTTACCCACTGAGCCATCTCACCAGCCCTCATTTCTGTATTTCTAACCTAGTCTGTTCTCCACCTGCAGCCCCAAAGCACCCTGCGTAGGACTAGAGGATCCTACAGACCCTGGATAAATGTGTCTGGGGTTTCACAGGCATTCCTGGAGCAGCCTTGGGATTACCCTGTCAGTCAGGACTCTGCCCAGTCCTTTCATCTCCTTCCCAGGACCTAGGGTATGGCCTAGGCATGAGCTCTCCTTTGCTCTGTTAGAGAGGCAAGATGACACTTGGCTCTGAGTCATGGCCTGTGACCTTCCAGGTGGCAGAGGGGCAGATGAGGGATGAAGTGGTCTGTGTGATCAAGTCACTCCGGGGCCAGAAGGTAGGGGCTGTTAGGCCTCTGTTCCTGGCCAAGTAGACATGAGCTTCTGAGAGCTGTGTGACCTTCTCAGCCTTCTCCAGTCTGCAGGGAGTGGGGTGGGGGTGCAGAGCAAGCTGAGTCCTGGGACCGTGCTGTAGGCAAAAGAAGGCCTTAGAGCTAGGCATGCTGGTTCATGCTTGTATGTATCAGGATTGCGTAAGGCTAATGCAGGAGGATTGCCATGAGTTTGAGGCCAACCTAGGATGCACAGTGAAATCCTGTCTCCATGTCTTATCCCCACAAAGAGGGCACTAGGTGGGCTGGGTCATTGAGGCCTTCTAGGAATTCCCAGCTCCAGAGGTTAAAGCTCTTGGAGGAAAGGCACACCCGTAGGGCACTCAGTACTCGACATGGTCTTTATCTAGGATGTATGTGGTGACAGGACATTTTTGTTCCTCTCTTCTGTGGTCACGCCACTGCTCATATTTTTTACCTTTTTTAAAAAAAGTGATTTAACTATTTTATGTATGTGAGTGCACTGTAGCTGTCTTCAGACACACCAGAAGAGGGCATTGGATCCCATTGGAGATGGTTGTGAGCCACCGTGTGGTTGCTGGGATTTGAACTCATGACCTCTGGAAAAGCGGTCAGTGCTCTTGGCCACTCATATTTCTAACTTTAACAGTCAGAGAGACAATAAGAGTGCTAAAGACAACCCTTGTGAAAGACACAGTCCCAATAGACAGCCACCATTCCAGGATGTCGGGGGCTCTGAGGCCTCGTACGGGGAGGTGCCATGCTGACCGCCATGCTGTGCTCCACGAAGCTGCTGAGTGTAAGCACCCCTGCCTAAGCTGAGGACCCTCTCCTTTCTTAGGAGTCAGATCTCGTCTCTTGTTACTTCCAGATGGACAGTGGTGTCCAGAAAGTCAGCATGAATGGGCTTCCTGGTGGCCATTACCAGTTCACCTTACTGGGGCTAGAACCTCCGTTCTTGTCCTTCCTGTTCTATTCTATCTGACCCCACTCTTGATAGATACTGGGCCTACCTGTCAGCGCAGGCAACTGTGCCAGGCTATAAACTCCAAAGGCCTATTTTTGTGTCCTGACGACATAAAGACCCTCAGGTTAAAGTGGGACTGTGAACAAATGAGAGGTCACTTTAAGCTGCCAAAAGCTGGCTCCTGGCTCTGATGCTGGTGGCAGGCAGAGCAGGAGTAGTCTGCAGTTCCCGGACTTGCCACCAGATGGTGCCTCAACCTTGCACCAGGCACAGATGCTTGGGATCCAGCACCCAGGGTCGACAGACTAGGAAGAAATTGCAGAGTCCACCAGGCAGAAACTTGTGCCACGGAAGCAACAGAGCAGGCACAAAGCATTCACCCCCACTTGGATCTGTGGTTTCCATGAGGGGTAGCCATGTGGTCACAGCTCTCACTGGTTTGAGGGAGCTCCTTTCCCCACTGCTTAGCACAGTGGGATCCTGTCTCTGTGTCTTATCCCCGCAAAGAGGGCACTAGGTGGGCTGGGTCCCTGAGGTCTTCTGGGAATTCTCAATTCTAGAGGTCAAAGCTCCAGGAGGAAAGGTTAGTTTGAAGCAAGTTTCCTAGACTTTCCCAGCACTGTACAGCAGTATTCCATCTGTCCTGTGGGCAGCTCTGGATTGACCTCCGTCTGTCACAGGCAGTCACCGCTAGGATAGGGAGTCCCAGAGCTATGTGATCAGGGCAGGGCAGGATGGTCCCAGCCAGCATGTGGGACTGCTATAATACCAGGTCTTCGACACACTGGCTGAGAGTAGCCCAGGGGCTCCAAGCTGTTCTCTAGGGGGGTGGGGACCTGTCAGGTGATGGGCACCCAATGCTGGGGCTCTGCCTTTGGTTTGGGGTGGAGAACCTGGAGGCTGGGCCTGGAGTGAGCACATAGCGTTCAAAGCTGTCTGACAAGGCCTCAAGGTATACACATGTTTGCTTGTGGGCTGGGGACAGGCCTTTGTGGAGGAGCTCTAGTGTAGAGCCCCAAGCCTAGCCTGACATTTTCCTGCCCTTTATTAGGACTTTCAATCCTGGCCCTCTCAGCCCAGGTGACTAGGGCTTGGTTGATGTCTTCAGACTCTAGGCAAGGTTCAACCCCAATTCATAGGGCCGGGCCAACAGCCATCCTTCTGGGATGGAGCAGGAGTGTACAGTAAGCCCATCGTCTTCATACCCAAGTAGGATGTCCCTCTCATCCACAGACTCTAGTATATCTGTGTCCTATGATGTGATGCTGTCATAGATTCTTATCCCAGCATAGTGTCAGTGACAGGAAGTGGACAGGCTGCACGCTGTTATCTGACTCCTTCAGAGCCTCCAGGTGACAGAGCTTTGTCAAGATGAAGTCCTGAGTAAAGAGAAGGCGATGATGGGGAACTGGGGAGTAGGGTGTCAGACATTTGCTGGCGTGGCACACCCCAGCCCCTCACAATGCTGCCGGTATGGTAACTCCCTATTGCACTTCCCACCTCTTCCACCAGAGGGTGCTGCCTGAAGGCCTCCCTGCCCACTCTATAGCAGGAAGCACAGCTTTGCTAGAGCCCCATGCTCCTGGTGACTCCAGCCTTTGAGAGTCTGTCTAGATGGCAAGATGGGAGACTGCTCTGAAAGCCACCCTTCCTCCCATCTAGATAGCAAATCCTCTCTCCATGCTGTGGCCCTGACCTCCTCCTCTCTTGCCTCTGGGGGGGCTTCTCTCTATGAGCCCCTGTTTAAAGCTGGTTCTGTTGAGCACAGCTGGCAAGTGGATAGAAGTTATCCCTGAGGCTGGAGCCTACAGCCCTCTCTTCCCTCAGCCAGCGAGAGTTTACCTGCCAACGCAGCGCCCACCACTGCTGCAAGCCCACTCAACAATCCCACAGACTTCTTCCATTGCTAAGTGCCCACCTCCTCACTTCTACCGAGTTCACCTGGCCACTCCTGAGTGGGAGCACCCCCAGCAGCCTCTCAGGCAGTGGGAGCACCCCCAGAAGCCTCTCAGGCAGTGGGAGCACCCCCAGCATCCTCTCAGGCAGTGGGAGCACCCCATCGTCCTCTCAGGCAGTGGGAGCACCCCCAGCATCCTCTCAGGCAATGGGAGCACTCCCAGCAGCCTCTCAGGCAGTGGGAGCACCCCCATCATCCTCTCAGGCAGTGGGAGCACCCCCAGCAGCCTCTCAGGCAGTGGGAGCACTCCCAGCAGCCTCTCAGGCAGTGGGAGCACCCCCAGCAGCCTCTCAGGCAGTGGGAGCACCCCCAGCAGCCTCTCAGCTGGGGGTATCTGGGCCAGGTAGGCCTGGCTGCCTTTAACCAAAGGGAAGGTAGAGAGTAAATTCTGGTCTTGTTACGCTGTGTGTGACCCTGTCCCACCTCCTCGGTCCCTGCTCTCTGGCCCCATTCCTCAGCGCTCATCCACATCTTGCCCACTGTCTTCCTCAACATACTGCCCTCCTGTCCGCGGCTCCCACCTCTGCCTGGATCCCCAGCCTCACTTCCTTCACATCCCTGGGCCGTACTCCCTAGAAAGCTTCTGGGCCAGAGGCCTTGTGTTTTGGAGGGAGCATGGGCTACAATGGTCCTCCCGCTGACCCCTACAACCTCACCCAACCAGGCAGCTGCGGAGCTAGTGACCCCACAACCCACCCATCCTATGGCTGGCTGGTGGCTGCTTCACCACACAGGCTTGCCAGGAGAAGCCGCCAGGCCTCCCCAGGGGGGCAGCATCATCTTCTCACTGAAGCCTGTATCCGAGATAAAGGGCACTATCAGTCCCCCTCCCCCGTTCATGTGCCAGAAGCTGCTTGCAATATGAGAGAGATGTTTAATTTATCTCAGAAACTAGGCACAAGTTATAAAAATGGTAATTTCTTGAAGATTCAATTACCTGTTTTCATTGTTACCCCGGTAATCAAGGAAACGATTTTTAATGATAGGCTGGAAGATGGTACCAATCTTGGAGGAAGGATGGTACAGGCTGGTGATTAGGGACCAGAAGGACAATATCTATAGACCAGTGGGGCCAAAGTACCCCAATGTACTCCCTACCTGCCAGTGAACCCACCTCTGGAGAACTTCAGTCATCTATCTTCTGGGGCCTCTGCAGGAGCAACCAGGGCTTCTCAGGGAGGGGCTGGGACCTGATCTCTGCACCCCCAAGTGACGTCTCAGATCTAAATAACATCTCCAGGATTAACATTGCTGGCAGCCAACAGTACCAGGTGATTGGAAAAGGGGTTTTATGGCCTCTTGGGTAAAATTGAACTTGCATCCGACCTGTGTTTCCAAGATGGGATTTTCCTCCCTGGCAAATGAAGCACGCTCACACTAATTACAACAGCCACTCCAGGCCACTCATCATACTCAGTGGGCAGGCACTCACCGAGGCGGGGCCTGTGCCACCCAGGCGTCGGGGCTGGGTCATCTACAGGAGCCCAAATCTCTTGATGACCTTGCTGCTGGCTCTAGAGGAGGGGATGGTGTAGTCAGGAGAGGAGAGAGGAGAGAATGCACAGGGAGAGATGGGACGAGGGTAGCCTGACAGAGCACGCCAGGGAGGCACATCTGAGGTTCCAGGCTGCTGGGGCTGCTGGGGCTGCTGGGGCTCACTGGGAACCCAAGTCTCCTCAGTTGGACCCAGGGCAGAGCGCTGGACAGGACCTGGAATCTTAGTTGAGGGTGGCCTGGGCACAGCTTCTCTCGGGTCCTTCCACCTGGTCTCCAGGCTGCTATGGCTCTGGCTCCCTCAACCCAGTGACAGGTTGGGTTCTGCAAGAGCAGGCCCTGCCTCCATCCTACTTTCAGGGGCTGTTGGCTTTGTTGTCATACGATCAGAGGGCATGGAGTCATGAAGCCACCCACCTCCATGGAAGCAGGGAGAGGCACGTGGGCTTGGATCCAGGTCTGGGGAAGGAAGGAAGACATGCCTAGCCTTTTACATAGAGACCCCGGGGACATAGCCACTGCCACTGATCCTCCCTCCTTCACCGTTCACTTCACAGGCTCAGAGAGGCCCGGGGTTTATCTGGGGGTCACAGTGCCAATGAGCAAGAATGGGTTGCTATGGGCATCATTGTGGGTGTGTGCCACGCTACTGCTAGGCAAATGGATTTTGTCATGCCTTGTTTTTTGGAGACAGGATTTCTCAGTGACATCCTGGCTGTCCTGGAACTCACTCTATAGACCAGGCTGGCATCCAACTCAGAGATCTGGGATTAATGGTGTCCACCACCCCTGGCTCCCTGTGAAGTTTGGCTACCAGCTTCCAGTGAGCCTGACAGGAGGGAGAGGAAGGACACTTCCCAGTGTCCTGAAAGGGGACCTTCCCAGGATAATTACCTTCCGTTTGCATGCAGTGAGTACTAGCCTATCTTTTTCCTTTCCAATAATTGCACTTATTTATTTTAAACCACGATTAAATGTTCTTTTTAAGCTCAGGATACACTAACTGCCCTGTCACGAGCTGTAGGATCCCCACAGGAGCAGCCAGTCAGATAGGAGAAGGCCTGCTGAGCCACGCTGGAATGCAGAGGATGTGCGCGTCTGGGATGTTGAGTCTTTGGTGAATCCATCTTTACCATGATGGTTGTGTGGCCACGAACATGCCCTGCCCCACCGTGCAACCTCTGTTCCTTCTGCCACGGCCATGACCACCTCTGTCACCGCCGTCACCACAATCTCTGCCTGCATTGCCACCACCATCACCACCTCATCTGCTCCCATCCCTACCACCACCACCTCCACCATCACTTGCTGCTGTTGTTAGATAAAGTGTCTCTGTGTAGCCCTGGCTGTCCTGGAATTCACTATGTAGATCAGGCTGACCTTGAACTCACAGAGATCATCCTGCCTCTGCCTCCTGAATTCTAGGCTTAAATTCATTCACCATGGCACTCGGCTCACCTCAGTTATTACCATCACCATCAGGACCACCATCAATTTCCTCTACCACCACCAACTCACAGTGACCATCATCCCCCTTTCCTTCCCGTCGTAACTCCATGTTGACGAGTCCACACTCAGTTTGAGGCTTGTGGTTGCTCCTGTATAGGAGACTCCATGACATTGCAGTTGACGGACATCTAACAGAGCCATTCGTGGGAGGAGGTAAAGCGAGGGGGGTCCAGTGGCCAGAAATGACTCAGAGACATCCCCATGGTCCTTCTGCCTCAGTCTAATGCACTTCTCTTCCTCTCCCTCCTCTTCCTCTTCCTCCTCCTCTCCCCCTTTCTCTTCTTTCCTCTTCTTTTTCTTTCTTCTTCTTTTGAGACAGGTATCAATCACTCTGTGGCCTGGCCTAGGCCTTCACTATGTAGCTGAGGCTGGCCTCAAGCTTGTAGCCATCCTTCTGCCTCAGACTCCCGAGTGCTGGAATTACAAGCATATGCATCTGTGCCTGGCAATACTGACCCAGCTTCTGTCCCTGACCAGGTTGGGGCAGGAGAAGCTGTGGGGCGGGGAATGGGTCAAAGCAGCCTGATTTCTCTGACTGCCTACATCCCTCAGCTGGGTTTGTCACCTCCATGGCCTCTCTAAAAGGATAGGACCCTGAGGGAGGGACCCAGGTATCCCTTGAGCCTTCACTGCACCGAGCTCACATGGGAAGACACTCAGAGCCCTGCTGGCCCTGGGCTTTGCTCTTCTGGTAGACAGTGCTCATAGATAGTGTTCCACTGGGGCCAGAGGGCCAGGTCACTGATGGGTGGCTATCAAGTGTGTTGTGGACCGATGTCAAAGGGGACAGGGGAAAGTGAGCACATGGATGGACCTCCTGTGGTGGTCCAAGCAATGCCTTCTCTTGGTGCTGGATGTCTCACTGGGTTTCCCAGACTGTAAGCCGCTGGCACAGTGTGTCCTAATCTTGTAGTACTGGCCAGGGCACACAGAGATGGGCAATCCTGGAAACCATATCTGTGCTGCTGGGGACACTGGGGACTCCAGGCAGCCCAGGTTGAGCTGGGACAGCAGGGCCACTGATGGCACCTCTCCAGTGATGGGCATTTTGCTGTCTGTCACTCTGGCCTGCACTGGTCCCAGGTGCCTCAGCACAGCATAGTACTGGGGAGTGGAAGACTTCAGGTTCCAAGAAAGGGACTGGCACTAGGGTTCAGGTATCCCAGAACCCTGCTGGGGCCAAAATGGGAACTCAGCCATGTAGACACTCAGCCAGGTGGCCCTACCCTACTTTATCTGAGCTGCACTAAATTTCTCTTGTGTTTGGGAAATACTATTACAATTAAAAATCTTAAATCTTGGTGACATTCCCGGTGGCCAGATAATTAATACGAGAGCAGATAATAATTACTCAATGATTAATAACTGCATTTAATAGTTTCCTAAGTAATTATAATAAAGAGAAAGTTAAATGAATGCCTATCAAAGTTGCTAATGCTCGGAGCCGTCCGGGCACCTTGGTGCTGCCGTGTGGTGAGTCTGCTTCCTGGCCACATTTGCTTCTAGGCCGTGAGCCAGGGTTAGCTGGGATTCACCCCTGGAGGGTGAGATAGCACACCTGTGCCCAGAAAGTTAGTTTCGAGCTATGTGATGGAGCCTATTCTTTCCTTCCGTGTCTTTCTTGGCTGTATGTGGCCATGGGGTAGGCTCAGTGAATCTTATGGGCATCTTGCATCTCAAGGCTAATAGACGGACATATCTTCAGACATTCATGGCTGCTCCCTGGTCCTCCCACTGGCATAGCCCTTCTAGTTCCTGCCATGCCCTGGGAGCTGTCCCAGGGCTATGCTGCCTACAGTTTCTCACCGACATGTCAACAGTTGCTCAGTGTTGCCCTGGTCCTGTGAGCTTGTAGCCTGTGTGTTGATCCATAGGGAGCCTTCACCTGCTGGGGGAGGGGGCCAGCTCCGGTGAGAGGATGGGCACCCTCTACTTTGTCTCTGTCGATTCTGTCAGCCCTGGACAATGACTTGGAGTCTCCCTGGAGTCCACATAAGAATGAAGTCTGGGGAAATGAAGCCTCTCATGCAGGAAGGTCTCTCCTGCTCTGGCTGGTCAGACATTTCTATGAGGTCAGTCCCTTCCATCCTCTCCCCCACTGGACTCTGAGCAGGGCCATCCCTAGTCACCCATACTTCAGAGGACTGAGAACCACTTGCCTGCAGCTGGTGTCATTATGAATCCAGAATCAACTGGCTAGCTCTCTGGACATGGGGATTAAGGGACCAGACTTTATACTCCAGCGACACTGGGTTCTTACCCATAACGCCTCAGAGGGGAGAAGGTGAATGGTGCAAGGCTTCTGGACCATCAAGGGTCAGCTCTTCAGTCCTCCTAGGATCTAACTCAAGATGGCTCCATCAATATTCGCATAAAGTGTGAGCGGGGTGTCATAAAGGCCATGGCACTGTCCCAACACAGCAGTAATGACAACTTGGGCAGTCACAGGTGGGGCAGAAATCAAGAGGTAGGTTCATTCCAATGTCAGAGAAGAGACTGTCCCCTGGGAAGGGAGCCCTTCGTGTCCCTGTGCACCAGGAAGGACATTGCTGGTCCCTGTCCCAGCCATCACTCCTACTGTAAAGATTTATCAGGAAACAGCCCCTGATGGCAAAGGTCTACAATCATCTCCTTTCTAGCTCAGAGGCCATCACTGCTGTAGCAATGGTGGCTACGGGGTGGTGACCCTGGTACCGTGTGATGGGTAGAAGGAGAGGATGTTAGGCTGCCCCTGCAGGCCTATCTTTTGAGGGTTTAAATTTTTTCAAAGCAGAAGTGGTGGTGATGTCTTTCGGCACAGTTTCCACAACCAAAACAGTATGGGCATAAGCCTGGCCCAGATTCACCATTTGGTTGAAACATTAGTTCTTTCTTTCCTCTGCCACACGTATACCATCCACACACGGATGGGTAAATAGGCCTGTGAGGGTCAGAGCTACCCAAGGTTTAGAAGATCAATGCTAGGTCTCTCTAGCACTTGACTCCTGATCCTCCTGCCTCAAATCCAGGCCCTGGCATCCTCAGCAGGGATCGTTTCAGCCAGTATTTCCTCACCAGCCATGGCTCCATCCAGGGTCTGGAGCTCAGAGGAGGCAGTGGGCGGGATGCTGGCTCCTTAGAGCCTGATTGCTCATTAAGCTTCTCATGGCCCCGCCCCACCTGCACAGACGTCCTTCTCCTACAGTTCCCAGTGTCCTTGGCTCTGACCCTGTGGGTGGAACGGTGTGTGTGTGTGTGTGTGTGTTTTCCATCTCCATCTTTCCTTGCACAACACCTCTGCCATCTGCTGGGGACCTGGGGTATCCCCCACCCAGAAGTTGGAAAGAGACCTGGTCCTAGTTCTTGCTCTAGATTGGGGCCATCTAGATTGAGGTTAGGACTATGCTGAGGGGCATAGAGCTGAGGAGGACAGGTTGAGAAAAGGCTATAGTACAAGGTTCAGGCAGGAGGGATTTGATATTCTTCCCATGTGCTTTGCTTCCTGTCTGTAAAGTGAGAGGGGCCACCGACCTGAGTACTGGGTCCTAAACTCAGCCAGTCAGGTGGCCGCTCCCCTCATAGCTACCATATTACTGCTGAATGAGGCTTGGGCAGCCCTGTGCCTAGCCCCTCCCTGTATCCCAGCAGTCCCTCCAAAGTCCTGACGCCTCCCCCACACTCTTCCCCAGGGATCTGGAGAGGCTAAGTGATTTAGTGGCCTGCCTAGTTAGACCTCCTCATTAATAACACATTTCGGCTAACAACCTTCTCCTCCATGTCATTAACTGAGCCCTCCAGCTATGGGGAGAGGGACACTTGTGCGTGAGGCAGGGCTGCCCACATATGGGATCAGGGACCATCTGGGCTCCGAAGAGCCACATGAGAAGGCAGGAGTAGGTGGGCAGAGCGACCACCTGCAAAGTAGACACCAAGGACAGCTGAGATCGGGAGGAGTTCATGACTCTCTCCTCGGCCTGTGGCTGCTGAGCTGTGATAACCGAGGTCAGCACTGTGCTGGCGGTCATGGAGCTGGGGAGCAGACGTTTAGAAAGGGCTATGGTGCAAGGTTCAGGTGGGAGGGATTTGGACAGCAAGTCCCTGGTGGCCCCAAGAGTGACAGGAGGGAACAGATGTAGCAATGTTCCAGGTGCCTCCAAGGAACTGATGGTGGGACAGGTTTGTTCCAGGGGCAAGTCCCCCTCAGGCAATTTCTCTTAGAAGCAGCTGCCCCCCAGACCCTAATTCAACCACTACTGCCTCTAGGTTACTGTCTCATTGGGCCTGAGGACATGGACCCTCCTGGGGACTGTGGGAGAGTTCTAGATTCGGTCCCAATAAGCCTTGATGGGAAGAATTCAGTTCTCACCATCCCTTTGTAGCTGACCAGGAGGAGATCTCCACAGGGCAGAGCTGCAAAACTCCTAAGACTTAATTAAAATCAATTTCAAATTACTCACACAACATTGATTGGTGTCTCCGCTGATGGGGAAAATATCTTCTTGGGAAATGCCCACACCACAGCATTCATGTTTTGCCCCAGCACAGGGAGTGTAGGGGATTTGCCAAACCTCGAGGCTGGCCAGTGTCCCTGAGCAACTACCTCCTGAGACCCAGGACTTTGCAGAAAAGGTCTTAAACCCTGCCCTGAAGTGCTGGGAGCTTGGTAGCATTCTTACTTGCTTTTGACAGCTCTTCATTGCCCTGTCTGGCTTTGAACTTGCTATGCAGCTGAAGATCTTCCTGCCTCAACTTTCCTGTGCTGCGGTGTTCCACCACCAGGCCCAGCAGGCCCAGCTGTTGGCAGTGTTCTTGACATATGTAAATCTGAGGGTGGCCGATGGTGGGTATGCTCCATGGGGCTCCCTGACACTGTGTGGTTGGGCCTGTCTAGAGGCTGCAGTGGTCACCATGACTCCTAGCCCAAGTCTTACCAGGGTTGTAAGACCCCATCGGCCTTGATTAAGGTCTTGAAGGAGGAAGTAGCTCGGGATGGCAGTGGCTCTCTGATCCTGTAGACTCTGGGGACATAGTGGGTAGCCACTGTCAGTTTCACTGCTACACATTTGCAACAGCAGCAGCAATAGAGGTGGCACAGCTGGGAGGAAGTGTGTCATAGTTCAGGAACGGCAGAGTTTTTAGCACTTGTCCTAGGTCAACTCACTTGCTCCTAAAGCCACAGACGACCTTTCTCTCAAATGCAGCAAACACTAGAACCTTGGGTGAGCTTTGCTCATTATCATGGAGGAACAAGAGCTCAGTGGGTCTAAGGAGAATTTGGTACAGAGGACAGATGGGAACAGGGATCCTTCCCTGCTAGACCCGTTGTGGCACCTCTTGCTCTGAGGCCTTTCTTGTCTTATCTCCTGTGACCTTTGCCCTTCACTGCAGACTCCAGCTGCTCCTGGGCCCTTGTGCTCCCTGGGGATAGCTTTCTCTGTGTAGGGAGGTGAAGGGAACAAGGAGGGCCTTTATCCTACCTGGGTGTTGCAGAAGCTGTTGGTAGCCGCAGTGCTGACTGCTGACAGACACACAGACCACCCCCAGGATGGCACCAGTGGTGCCGAGGGCTTCCCCTCTGCTCCTAAGCTCAGCTCTCCTTCCAGGTAGGTCTGTGTTGTGCTGAGTCTTTTGCTATTTTAATTAATGTACTGCTTTCCAGTGCCTAATTAAACTGCAGTTGCTCCATGTCCGATAGCTGAACGTCCCATTAGATACAAGTTAATGCAACCGTCGCAGCAGCAGTAGAATGAGCTTGTCACATCCCCAAGGAGAGACACAAATGCACCCAGGGGATGGCGCAGCCCAAGTATGGCTGCATAAGGACGCGTGGAGTCCTGCCCCTGGGGTCCCTCGGCAGACTAGTAGCTGAGGACTGTGAGCCTGCAAGGCCCCTCCTGGGTCTCTACATGGTGGCTCTTGCTGGTGCTGACCGTTCGGATTCCACAAGAAGACCGCGTCACTTTCAGAAAAGTTTGAAATGGGAGAAATTAGAGATAAGCAAGCAAGGCCTTTCAGTCTGGAAGTGAGCTGTCTGGTGCCTTCCCTTGGGGTACTATGAGCCAGAAGGAGCTCTGCATTTGCTGCAGAGGCTGGGAGAGGGTCCTTAGGCAGCAGCAAGCACAGGGGCCAAGCTACAGAGCCCCGGGTCCCTCATCAATCAGCAGCTTCAGGTTGGGGTATGTGCAGGCAGCTGGCTGGGGCTGGGGGCGTAGCATCCCACTGGGCATGGTGGCCAGAGATTAGGTTGCCCCTTCTGGCCATTAGGGCCTTCTGGCCCTTAGGAGCCCAGCCAAGAGGTGGTTCTGATTGGTCTGTCACCCAGAGTCCCGAGTCAGTCCCTTGGGTTAGCAAGGGCTGACCCTCTGTGAAGGCCCTCCCTTTGTTCTGGCAGGTATTTGACCCCTGCCTTGGCTTTCCACATTGGGGTGCCCACCCTCCAGGCAGGTGAGTCCTAGGCAGATACTATTTCAGGATAGTGCTTGCTGTGGGCCCAGGCTTGACCTGTCTGTACTGGAACCTCAAAGCTGGGGTGGACACAGACCCAGGGCAGGCAAGCCTCATTAAGCCACTGGTACCTGTTTTTTTTCCTGCTTGCTTATGTCCCTATCTTTGGTCCAGCTTGGCCTCTTGCACCCCAGTGTCCTGTCCAGTCACAACAAGCTAATCTTAGGAGAAGGTAATGAATCCCAGGACCTCCAGATGCTTCAGAATACAACCTGGCTTGGCATTTGTAGGGGGCAAGGATATGCTGCGCTCCTACCCGGGAGGAGGCCACATCTCTAAAGCCCTGTTTGGGCCCACTGCACACTGAGCTCCTACGGTGCAGTAGTTGTAGTTACAAAGATTCAGGCTGGGCATGAGACTCTCCGATGAGACTTCTTGGGCCAGATGGCATGGAGGGCTGAGTGTAAGGGAGGGTCCTCCCAGAGTGGCTCTGCCCACAGTCCCAGCCACTAAGGGCAGATGGGTTCAACATGATCAAGACCAAGATGACAGGTTCCAGCTGTCCTAAAGCTCTGCCTTTCTGGGATTGTGCTGTGTGTCCCATGTGTCCTTTCACACCCAGGTGGCACATTGATCTCTCTGTCCTGCTTGAGTGTCCAGTGCTGAATAGTCCAACCTGCCTCTTCTACTTCTTGTCCTCAGCCCCATGTGTCTAGGTGAGGTAGGCTATGCAGAGAAGAAGCTGCTGGGGCCCTGTAGCCAGCAGGCTAAGGTTGTGCACAAACAGCCTGTGTGCCCTCATGGGGTCCCTGGTACCCTGCAGATAGCAAGGAGAGCAGAAGTGCTTCTCCATCCTTCCTGGGATCCAACCCTCAGGCAGTGGTGGGCCTGGTCATCCGCACTTTTTCTCTTCCTGGCTGCGCCCTCACAGCTTATGAGGAGGCAACCGTGTGCTGAGAGGCTCCACATCTGAGAGAAGGGCCCTTGTTGGGCAGTTCTGAGGTACAATAAAGGCTGGGGCAGCGTCTCACTCAAGCTCTATTTCTGAGTCTGACCCCTTCTAGTGTGGTGAGTCAGAGAGGTCAGAGACTCGGGCTGCTAAGTCTGACTCCACAGAGCCCCTGAAATCCTCCTCAGGACACCCCACAACCTGAGTGGTCCCTCGAATGTTGCACAAGGCTTCACCTGACTGAGAGCAGGTGTGGGGGGGGGGCAGCTCTCCGAGTCTCTATGCTGTGTACACACAGGCCACACAGGCCGAGAGTATGGAGGCAGGACAGGAGCCCTCCCTCTGCCTCCCATTGTTTCAACAGCAGCCGAGGAGAAAACAAGGACTTTACGGCTGTCACAAATATTTCATCCCACACATTTTACAGTCCACAACCGCTGCGAGTGCTGGGCTCCTGTCGGAGCTGGAAGATTCATAAAATGCATGTGAATTTTTATGTCCAATTATTCCAGGTCTCCCGCTCAGGGCGCGAGAGCTGCCCTGACTGCGTTCCAGTCCCCAGCCTCTGCCTATTTAGACCCCCTCTGTGCTCAGGGGTGAAGCTCAGGGGTAGCCTCCTTATGAGCCCTCAGTATCACTTTCTTTTCCTCCCCCCTCCCGTCCCCTAGGGAGGGGAGCTTCCAGGTCCACAAGGTGGTACAAGGGAGATGCTGCTGTCTAGCCTAGAGGACCCAGATAAGAGCTCTTGAGGGTCAGTGTATCCATTAGGAACTGTCACGGGCTCAGTCTTGTTCTTCCTCAGTCTCCTCCTGAAAAATGGGCTTGTGTTTGCCACGTTGCAAGAGGACCCTTCTGTGATGCTGAGCTCCGGGTCTCTGTGGTCCAGAGGATCCAGGAGGCTGTGTCAGGCCCAGGGCAGAAGGTATGTGCTGCCTAAGGTCTGGCTGTGCAGGGGAGGGTGAGAGGGTGTGGTGGGCACTGTGGGAGCGCTTCATCGGTTGCAGCCTCACGTCCCTTCATTACGGTGCTTGCAGAAGATGTTCTCTGATTAGTCTGCTGAATTATGAATTAGGTTCCGGGTCCCTGTGCAGCTGTTCCTGGCTTGTCATCCCCACCGCTTTATTTCCCCATCTGCTTATAAAACCAGGAGCGCCGTCCTGCAATAAACACTTCAAGCACTTTTTTTTTTTTAGGGGCTAATTAATTGTGTTGCATTTCTCCAACACAGTGTACAGGCTGGACCTGCCCTGAATTCCCAATGCAGTTCAGCTCCTGTCAGGGTGCCTAGGGAGAGGACTGAGCCCAGAGGCTAGGTAGGACAGGGTGCACGGTCTCCTCAGCTGTGCTCTCCTCCAAGCCCGCCTGGAACCCCGTGCTGGGTGCCTCTCTCCAGAGGGTCCCGCCCGTGACACCGTCTGGCCACCGGACATCCCTTCCACTCATCTGCAATGAGAGGCAGTGCTGTGCTTCCCGCAAAGCCCTCCCCGTCTGCTCTTCCTCTTTAGCACCTGCCCTTGCTTCTTCCAGACGACGGCCTGCTCTCAGAGACTCCCTGAAGTTACCCCAGGAGAGAGGAATTGGGGAGTCTTATGTCTGCCCTGCGCCCTGTGGCAGTACTCCTCCCGAGAAGACTCAGAACATTCTGGAGCAGGATTCTAGCAACACTGTTAGTAGAAAAGCAAAAAAAATCACAATTACGGAGTTTCACAACAGAGCTTAGTGTTGAGAAAGCGAGGCAGCTGCTGTGTGCTGCTCTCACCACTGGGACGAGGTGTTTGCTAAGCTGAGCCTCAGCATGGGTGCTATGCCAAGGCAGTGAGAGCCTGCAGTGTGGCACCCATGGTCTGAAGCCTCAGTTCTACCGTGTCAGGACCCTCCAGGCTGGAGAGGGGATCTGGGAGTCTCTGCTACTTGTGCACGGTGGGGACAGTAGACACCTATGTGCCACCATGTCCTTGGAACTGGCCGGCAAGGCTCCTCTAGATTCCCGTGGTTTTGTCCTCACAGGCCGAGATGTGGCAGCAGAGGGTGATACTGCAGAGTCACTGACAGGGCCTGGTCAGCCTTGGTCACTTGGCTGCTGGGTCTAGAGTCACTGATTCACCTGTAGGACCTCAAGCTGGGTCCCCAGGAAGGTCCCAGCTCTGTCCTTGTCCACAGTGCACGGGAATGGCCGAACCCAAGGACGTCTTGATGGTGGGGACTTCAGAGTCAGAGGCAGGAGCTACTGGGGTCCATCATGTTTCCTTGCTTCTCAGAGGCCTTGCTGGCCAGCTCAGCTCCCGAGTGAGCCAGAGGCCCCGTGGGGAGCTGAAAGGAGGAATCTTTGTTCTCACTGCTGTCCAGGCCTGAGGCTCCCAAGTTTCACAACCCTGAGGGTAGGTGCTAGAGAGGTCAAAAGCAGGAGCAGAAGTGGGCTGCACATTTTTTAAAAGAGCTCTGGACCCTGTAGGCCTCCATATGGCCCTAAGAGTGAAGTGCACGGGAGTCAGAGACATGAGGACAGCCTGCTGGCCTCCCTTAGTGTGGTTTCCTCCAAAATGACCCTGGTGTGAGGCTGAGTACGAGCGCTTGTCTGGGCACAGTGACACTGGGAACAAGGGTAGGGTAGGGTAGGGTAGGGTAGACGGAGCTGTGAGAATGACTGGGTAGGACATTGTGGGCCACTTAGAGTTTGACTCTTGACTTCTAGCTCTGCATATGGCTGCACGTGCTCACTAGTGACCTCCAGAAGACTGGGGGGGGGGTCATAGTACCTGTCATACCAGGAGCTGAGGGGGTGGCAGGATTAAGGATCTCTGTTTTAGGGGCCTCTCCTAAGCAGGGTGTGGGCCTGGGCAGTGCTGAATTCAGGGTGTGGTTTTATCTCAGGAGTGGGAGCTGCTGGTGAGAAGAGTGAGCGGTGCTTCCCTCCTGGATCCGGCCTCTGTGGGATCCCCACCAGGGGACGGAGCAGCCGTCTGTTGGTAGTGCTCCCTTGCTAGCTCCGTTAGAAACACTTTTATGGGCTGTTAATTGTTATGCTCCCGGTTTAATTCTGGGTGTCATTGCATGTCAGCCAAGCCCGACAGGCTGGGATTTATGCCTCGAAATTATGGGGCTTGGGTTGTTCAGAGGTAAAACAATTACCCATCAATCAGCCACCAATCGGCCTGAGTTAGGCCTGGCAGTTCTGTTAGCGAGTGTGGGTATCCGCAGCCCTGAGAAGACCTTCAAGAAGAAGAACTGACTGTGAGAAGAAGGTAGGCTTGGCAGGGTCCTGCCCCAGTAGGCTTGTTTGTCAGGACTCAACTCTAAGAAGGTGGCCCTCCTATGTTCTAACTGTTGGGACCAGTAACTTAGCCTCCCACATATATGTTGTGACTGTGATCCCAGGGATGCCGATGGAAACCAGCTCAAAGATGCTGCAGAGTCGCAGAGAGGGAGAGGTGATGTGCCCAGTATGCTGAGGGGTGCTGGCTAGCTTCTATCAGTCTTCTGCCAGGTCTGGGGTGTCACAAGGAAGAGACAAGTACAAAGGGAGTGCTGGGGCTACCAGCTGTGGGGACTATACCACCAGAACCCCACCCAATGCCTTTCTATGGGTACATAGGCAGATGAGGCCCTGCTAAGTGGGGAGGTAATCCACCAAGTAGGCCATTGCCAGGAACAGCCTTTGATAAAAAGTTCTGTGCTCGGGTCTTACTGAAGGCACTGGAGTCCCCGAGAGGCACAGAAGAAGAGGGAACTCTCTCTGAGCAAAGGACCAAGAAGCCTCCATCTTCCTTGCTGCACTCCAGCCACAGCAGGAACAGGGCCCAGCACCTGCTCTGCAGACCCAGGTCTCCTCTCCGTCACTTCACATCTTCAGGTATTATCTTGCTACCCAGCAGTACCTGCTTCACCATCTATACCTGTCCCAGCTGCCCCTGCCCATCTCACCTCCCTTCCTCTATTTGCCCCAGCTGATGATATCACTGGGCACAATATGACTGTTAATTACTGAATTAGATGGTGCTCTCCACGTGGGCTGGAGTAAACGTGAATTCCTCCCAGGCTTATGTCTTCCTGGGTCATGTACTGGTGGGGTCATGTTCCTGGGACATGTGTACTAGGACCCGAGTGAGTCTCCCACACAGTGTCCCCCTCACAGGCAGACTCCACTTAGCAGCAGCAGAGCCTCCTACATTTTGTATTGAAATATTTCAACAGGAGAAAAAAGTCTTGTTTTCATTTCCTCAGTCACATGCTAATTGGCCCGCGCTGCTATGAGCAATTACCACAATCGAGGGCTGGCTTCAGTCTATTCTAACTTCCTTGAAAGTCAAGGAGCTGTGGCACCCGTGAGTCATCCACACTTCATCTTCCAGTCACCGTCTTTGCTTTCCCCACCCTGAATGCCAACCTGCTGGTGGGTGAGGCCCTCCAGGGAACTGTGGAGCCGTGGGCGGGGCTTGGCCTCACCCACATTTTCTTTCAATAGACTTGCCTGGGCCCGTGGAGCTGGCTGTTGCCTGCTCTCCCAGTCCCAGCTGGCTGTCCAGGCTGGGCCCAGCAATGTGGTAGGAAATGCTCCCTAAAGCCCACGCTGGGACTCTTGGGGTGGCTGTGGCTTTGATTTTTAGACCGTGCAGACACCTGGGGAGAAGAAGGCTGTACAGTCAGTCCAATGAGAGTTGCTGGGTGCTGAGGCCCACCCAGAGCTACGGTGGACACCTGTTATGGGAGAGAGAAGAGTGGAGCCTCTGCGGGGATTTGGCAAGAAAAGACTGGAGCTGGCTGGCTGGCAAAGATCAGCTCATTCTCCCCAGGGTAGCCCCAGGACTCCCGTCCACAGCTCTTGCACCCACGCCCGGTCCAGGCCTCATCCTGCCATGCCTGGGTAGCCACACTGGCATTTGGTATCCGGGGAGCTGCTGACAGTGCGTGTTCTGCCTGCTGACAAAGCATTGCTAGGCTATTTGGAAATGTCAGGCTGGCGGGTGGCAAGCCCAGCCAGTACCCGACTCCTGACCATGATGCTGGATGAGCTGCAGCCCCAGCAATGGAGCCAGGCAAGTGCTGAGAGGCACTACTGAGGGTTGAGCTCTGAGTGGGCTACCAGCTCAGGAAAGCAGCCGTTGGGCTGACCCCTCCTCTGATGGATGAGGGCTCCGAGACACAGCTGCGGTGGATTGGTTGATGTGGAAGAGTAATGGCACACTGGGGACCCCACGGTATCCGAGGGAGGTTTATTGGCATCAGCTGATTTCCCAGGGGTCCTGGCTGGCAGTGGCCACTGTATCCCGAAGAACTGTGTGGGAGGGGAAGGTGTGAAGTGAGCGCCGTCTCTGGCCTGCCTGGGCCTGAGCAGAGCTGTGTGACAGGCGCATGGTAAACCAGGAAAGCTGGTGGGTCTTCAGTGCTGGAAGCTGGCCCAGAAGGATGGGAGACAACCTCTCAGGCTGAGGGGTACAGCTTTTCTGCTTTCTGGTCCCTTGTGCAAGGGCTGGCCTTTGCAGCCACGTTTTGGCTCTCCTGTCCTGTGTACTGGACACAGGGCTCTGTGACCCTCCATGACAGTCACCTTCCCTGGGTCCCGCAATCCAGACACTTTGAGCCCCGATTCCTATGAGGACTACCACACTGCTGTGCTTAGGCCGTGCCTTGACTCTGTGTGTAAGGACAAACACTTCCCAACTGGGGAATTTCAGTCCCATCTCCTTAGAGCACCAGTTCAGGAACAAGGGGTTTCCAGTTGCCACCCCACACAGTCTTTCCCACCTCTGTTCCTGTTGGTCTGGGCTCTCTGGAGTGCTCACAGGAGACAGTCACCACACGGGACTGGACAACCATGTGTGGCAGGAGCCCTGCTGTGACCCTGGAGGCTCCTCCTCTCTTCAGGGGTGAGGTGGGACTGGGGGTAGGGGGTGGGGGGTAAAGCAGTGGGGGGTGGGGGGTAGGGGTTGTGGCTCCAAGGGACACACTGGGGCTAGAGACACAGAGAGGGCTGTGTGGTGTCTGTGCATGGGGTACGGTTGGTCTGGATTCCTGGAAACATGGTGTCCTCTGCACTACTCTCCAGTTGCTGTGACAAGGTACTTGAGGAGAACAACTTAAGAAAGACATGTTTTACCGTGGCTCACAGCTTGAAGGTACGTTCCCCCAAGGCAGGGATGCGTAAGAACTGGAGGAGGCAGGTGGGTCTTCTCTCCCCAGCTAAACTCTCTGGGGCTGCACTTACAGATCCCACAATGCTGTCTCCTGCATTGTTTTATTTTCTAAAATACATTTTAAGACTTTCATATATGCATACACTCTATTTGATGATATTCACTCCCATTCCCTGCTCCAGCTTGTCCTAAAGCCTGCCCCATATCTCCCTCCTGACTTCATGTCCTGTTTGTTTTGTATGTATGTATGTATGTATGTATGTATGTATGTATGTATGTATGTGTATGCCTGCGTGAATGGATGTATTGGTCTCTTCAGAGGCCATCAGATCCCCCCCCTGGCACTGGAGTTACAAGTGATTGTGAGCTGCTGTGGAGGGTCGTAACTAAATCTGGATCATGGTCTAACCCCAGAGCTATCTCTCCAGCCTCCTCTTATAAAAACCTGCAAGGTTATTCTGAATCCAGTCAAGGTGACAGTGAAGTGTCGCAGGGACAAGGTGGGTAGTGAGGCCTCCATGAACAGGAGGAGGGTGTCTGAGCCCATCCTGGCTACAGGCTGACCAGGTTTTGAGATGCCCCTGTCCTTCCACTTAGATCCTCACTCTCAGGCTTTGCCTCAAGACAGCTGCCATATCCAGAGGGTACCACATATAAATGTTGTCCTTACAAGAGGCTTCTGGGTGTGGGCTTTGATGGCTGCACTCACATGGGTCAGTCCCAGGACCCCTTGGGTAGGTCAGGCTTCAGAACCAGGGGTTAATAGCTTGTTGGAGATGTCTGAAGGTTTGAATGACCAAGTGCTGGCTACAGTTAGTGTTCTCTCATGCCCACGGACCCCGAGAGATGTGTGCATCTCCCCGAGCAACATCCACTCTGCCTAGGAATCAGTTCAGGACAGGCAAGTCTGTCTTTTAATTAAGGAAGGGCCTTTTGCAAGTCTGAACTTTTATCCTGAGCACCTTCTCCTGGTTGCTGAGCTTGAGATAGGGGGACACCCACCAAGGCACTGACAAGGCCTGCGCTGTTTAAAGGCTGAGCCACGTGGAGCCTATCTCTCCTGTTCAGGCCAGTGGGTAGGCTGGATGTCCTATGGCTTTGTAGAAAACAACAGGGAAACTGCCAGCTGTTATTTGGGTGGGAGTCATCTTGCTATTGAAGTGAAGTTGGGATTGAGGCCTACTCACTGATGTGGATGGATGAGGCCCATACAGGTCCATCTGGAAGAGATCACCAGAAAGGCCTGAGCTTTTCAGTGCTTGTGGCATGTAGGTTTAGGTGAGCCTAAGAGATAGGCAGGTAGCGTGGGTGAGTGGTGCTAAGCTAAGCTGTCTCTTTCTCCCGTGCTGCACCAGGAGAGCAGGCTGCCTGGGACCTGGAGCCAGGGTAGACAGTGTAAGTGGGAATCTCTGTCCCCAGAACTGAACCCAGAATTCAGTGTGACAGGCACTAAGAAGTACAGCTAGGGTCTAAGACGGGTGTGATGGGACCTTGCATTTCCTCTTCGTCTCAGAGGATCTAGGCTGCTGGGCATGGCTTCATCCTGCAGCAGATGGGGCCTTGTGGGATTTCATGACACAGCTGAACTGTGGTCAGGATTCAGGTATTTCATGTCCATACGGAACAGCACTCACAGGTAGGCTTCTGTAATGCTTCCCCGAGCACATTCTTGGCAAGGATGTTCTTAGCATTGTGTAAGGTGCTGTCCTAGTGAATGGAAACTTTGAGGCTCCTCCTGCTCTTCCTCTTCTTCCTCCTCCTCCTCCAAAATGTAGCCAAAGTAAAATCCAGGTATGGCCCAGGGGCTCCCAGAACTAACCTGTGAAAAAACACCCAGAGTCAAGGTAGACTCAGAAACCAGATATGACCACGTGACCCAGAAACCAGATGTAACTGTGATCCAAAAAGCCAGGTGTCAATTTGGAATAGAGGTATAACCAGGGCTCAGGTCCCAGATCTGAATAGTATCTTGGACTAATGCTGTGACTAGATCCAGAATCAAGGTGAAAACAAGACCCAGAAAACAAATTTGAACAGGACCCCTAAACCTCCAGGATTAAAGTTGTGACTAAACCCAGAATCATGGTGTATCTAGGATCCAGAATGAAGACATGTCTGGGACTCAGGTCACATCTGGAATTAAGGTGTGTGACTGGAGCCAGAATCCAGTGTCCCCAGCACCCCAGGGTCTGCCTAAGGTCTGGTGTCACTAAGGTGACTGGGCCCTGAAGTTTCCTCCTGGCCTGAGTAGATCTGGGCTGCTGGCCATGGGCTTCTCTGGGATTTCATAACATGGTTTGTTTTCCTTCTGTCTGTGTGGATTCCTTCTATTTGCCACCCTCGGAGCTTGTTTTCCATTTCCAGCACTGCTGTAAGATTTCCTTTCAAAATATAATCACTTAAGTGAAAATCCATTTGAAACCCCTCAAGGAGACAACAGTGAGGTGGGTGGATGGGTGGAGGCAGGGTGGGGCAGAACACAGGCCTCTGCCCAGCTGTGACAGAGCATGGTGTGGAAGGGGTGAGGAAGGAAGAAGTTGGGGAGGGGGGATGAAGATCTTTCGATGTAGCCAAAGCTGATACTGGTCAGCCAGGACCACCATGGCAGTGGTCTGTCTAGCCTGGGCTTTAAGTCCTTTCTTGCCTCATGGCTCAGCGTGTACTTGCCTGCCTTCTGCACCCTGAGGCAGGCCCAGTACTGTCCATTCACATGAACAGTGAAGACAGGAGTCAGAGCCTTGAGTGCTCATGCTGGCTGGCCACTGAGGCTTCCTGTGGCACCCAAGGCCTTGTCATTGGCTATTCATTCCACTCTGTGCTGTGTGAACCTAGGGACTGGATCTGTCATGAACATGTATGACAGGGACAGGTCTGAGACCCCAAGCCCATGGCTTATGGAGTTGGCTGTGATGCAGGCCCACCTGCCTCCCACCCCAGCAGGCAGGGGCCTTTCCCAAAGTTTATGGATGCCACCAGCCTCAATCAGACTCATCTTCTCTACCTGGGAACTCTGTCTAACAAGGAGTTATAATTCCTGAATCTTCTAGAGAGGCTCCAAAAGTGTTGCAGGGAGGCTAGAGTTGAGGTCAGGAACATAGTAGGTTCTAGGCCTTGAAAATTCTTCTCTGGACTCCTGTGTTCTGTATCCTCAGTCTCCTCTAAGGCTCTGAAATGACTTATGCTCAAGACCCAGACTCTGTCATTTTAGATAGAAGCAGCAGTGTCAGTTTTTTTCTGGAGGTCGCCAGATCTGGTGAGTGAGAACTGACCATTAGGTTTTCCAGTCCTCTGAGAGCACTGACTCCAGTTAGAACCCTAGAATTTGCTGGAATAGGCCCCTTTGCATCATGGGTACTGTCTTAGTTAGGGTTTCCATTGCTGTGAAGAGACACCATGACCAAGGCAACTCTTATAAGGGACAGCATTTAATTGGAGCTGGCTTACAGGTTCAGAGGTTCAGTTCATAATCATTATAGCAGGGAGCATGGCAGCATCAAGGCAGACAGTGAGCTGGAGAAGGAGCTGAGGGTCATCTTGATTCAACTGCAGCCAGGAGAGACTGTGTCTTCTGCATTGGGCAGGGCTTGAGCGCTAGGAGCCCTCAAAGCCCACCTACATGATGACACACTTCCTCCAACAAGGCCACACCTATCCCAATAAGGCCATACCACTTAATAATGCCCTTCCCATGGGTCAAGCATATTCAAATCACCACAGGAACACACTCTCAATCAGAGAGCTCTGTCCACACCCAGTTCAGTCTATAACATCTCAAGGCTAGATATAGGCTAAATCCACCCTTTTGTACTGACCACTCTCCATGTCACCCTCACAGAGCTTGAGGGGTGCAGGGCTACCCTCTGCTAGGGAGGGCATGGGAGCTCCTGGGGTGGGTTCTGCATGCTTGCTGAGGGCATTCACAGCTGGTCCCTGAAGGGAGCTCTGACAGGCAAGTGACTGTCTGGTGCCTGAGTAGACAGGAAGTTGGGAAGGTCTGTGTTTTAGGGTCTTATTGCTATGGAGAGACACCATGACCAAGGCAACTCTTATAAGGACAACATTTAATTGGGCTGGCTTACAGTTCAGAGGTTCAGTCCATTATCATCATTGCAGGAAGCATGGCAGCATGTAGTCAGACACGTTTGCTGGAGGATATGAGGGTTCTATATTTTGGTCCTGGATCAAGGCAGCCAGGAGGGGACTCTTCTGCCCTGGGAGGAGCTTGAGCATAGGATCTCAAAGCCCACCCCCAACAGTAGCACACTCCCTATAACAAGGTTGTAGTATGGGTATACTTGGCCCAGGGAATGGCACTCCTTGTTGGAGTAGATGTATCCTTGTTGGAGGAAGTGTGTCACTGTGGGGCTGGGCTTTGAGACCCTCCTCCTATCTGCCTGGAAGCCAGTCTTCTCCTAGCAGCTTTCAGATACAGATGTAGAACTCTTAGCTCCTTCTCCAGCACCGTGTCTGACTGCAGGCTGCCATGCTTCCTGCCATGATGATAATGGACTGAACCTATGAACCTGTAAGCCAGCCACAATTAAATGCTGTCCCTGATAAGAGTTGCCTTAGTCCTGGTGTCACAGCAACAACACCCAAACTTAGACAAAGGTCACACCTACTCCAACAAGGCTACACCCTATAATAGTGCTGCTTCCCATGGGCCAAGGATATTCAAACCACCACAGCCATTGTCAACTTAACATCTAGAAGACAACTTCTGGGCAACAAATGAGGGAATACTCACTGTGCGTTTGAGGAGCAGGAGCTGGAGTGTGGGAGAGAGGAAACAATACCAGTGTCCACTTCTCTCTGCTTCCTGACTGCTAAAACAACCCCCCATGACCGGTTAGTCAGTGCATCCTCCAGCCACCATGCCTTTCCGACACGATAGATTATGCTCTCAAACTGTGAGCCAAAAATAAACCCTTCTTTCACACAGTTCCTCTAATCAGGTAATGATTGTTTCGTTTTTCTAGAAAGAGGATTCTCTGGATAGCCTTGGCTATCCTGGAACTCCATCCGTAGGCCAGGCTGGCCTCTATTTAGAAGACCCACCTGTCTCTGCATCCCAAGAGCAGGGAATAAAGGCATGAGCCACCACTGCCAGACTTGGTCAGGTAATTTTATCAGAGCAAAGAAAAAAGCAACTAGATCCTACCTAACACAGAGACCTACTTAACAAAGGGGCCTACCTAACACAGGATCTACCTAACACACTGACCTACCTAACACAGGGGTCTACCTAAAACAGAGCCCACTAACACAGACCCTACCTAACACTCAGGCCTACCTAACTCAGAGCCTATCTAACATAAAGCCTACCTAACACATGGGCGTATCTAATACAGAGCCTTTGTAACACAGGGCCTACCTAATGCAAGGACCTACCTAATAAGTGTCCTATTACCTGCCCTCTTCACACCTCCCAAATCCCTTGGTAATTTCATTGTGAATGGAATTCAGAAAGGAGAGAGAGGGAGGAGGCAGCTGGAGAAAAAACCCAGAAGACTTTCTGTTCTCAGAGACTTCCTCTTCTCATCACTAAACAAGTCTACAGTTTCTCTCAAGCAGGACTGCAGGCTGTCCAAAGCCAAACAGGGAGATAACCCAGCCCAGGGGTTATCACCTTCCCTGGGCCACCTTGGCTCCTTTGGCAGGCTATCACTGGGTAGTTTGTTTCTGGTGGGACTGTAGTTTGGAGGCCCTGAGGCTGGTGTGTAGTCAGGAAGCTCTTGGATGAATCCTGTAGCATGCAGGCTCCATTTATCAGCCTGTAGGCCCTCCTCAGGCCCTAGGCCTTGAAGTCCGCAATAAATATTGATCTATTCAGGCAAATCAATGTGTTTCTAAGGATCTGGGTCGATAGCAAAGTTACAAGGATCAAGGCAAAGTCATACACATGCCCAGTTCTAGTGTTAAGGAAGACATAGGCAGAGGCTGAAATGGGATCTGCCACTATCAAGGGTGCCAGGGAGTTATCAGAGAAGGGGCCTGGCAGATGCTACCCCCGGGGGCTTATGGGCATTATCTGGGCACATGTTCTTCTGTCTGCCTGGGCTTGACATGCGCTTAGCTCCCAGCTGCTTTTCTGTCTCTTGCTACTGTCTAGGCATGAGGATTTGGGTAGGTTTTCTCTTCTGTGGTCTTGGGTTCAGGCCAGAGCAGATGAACCTAATAGGACAGCTTCCTTCCGGGCCTCGTTTTGGCTCCTGGTCCTTTGAGATCACAACCCTCTCACCCCTAACCCAACAGCTCTTTACTCTGGTCCTGTACACAGAAGGCCTGTACCCCAAGCACACACCAACAGCCAGATGCATCTTCTTGCTCAAGATTCCTCTGACAATGCTCTGATCAAGCTCAGCTGGGAGGCTTAAGGACCCCACTACCTTCATCGCTTCTCTGCCTTGGGGTATACACTCCTGTCTTTGTCTAGAACTCTTGTCTTCATCTCTCAGTCCACATCTGCCTCTTTCTTCTCCCTGCTTCACCCTTCCGAGTTCCCCTTCCACCTGTAACCATCCTCCCCAGAGGGCAAGGTTGGGGACCAGGACCTTGAGAGGATGCCACCACCGACTTCCTCAGGGGCGAATGAGTGTGGCATGCTGCAGGCTTGCCATATGGATGGTGGGTGTACTGAACCCTGCTCCCCCTTCCGTTGTCTCCCCACCTTCATCACCCTTGTTTATAATTGCTTCTCATGGCTCTCTGGCACGCTCTCCCATGCTTCCTGCCCTTGAACATCAAGACTGGGTCTTGTGTGTTCTGCTCCGGTGGGGCCACTTTATTTATGAGAATTTGGTGAATGCAGATGTACTGTTTCCAGCTAATAGCCCCAAATCACTTGCGCTGCCCCATTAGCAGGGAAACCAGTCTGTGTACATTACACACCATCTAAGTGGGAGCCCAGGCAGCAGTTTTATGACCCTATAAAACTTTGGGAGTTTATTGCTATTGAACAAACATGTAATCCGATGCTTCAAGTTCAATATATGTAGCCAGCAGCATTCAGAGCCAGCTGTGGCTGTGGCTCCCATGGCCAGATTGAACTACGGACATTCAGGGGCTTTGGAGCCGATTGGAGATTGATCGGTTGTAGGACAAGGGGAGGATTTATGGTGGCTGTGCAGGGTTGGTACTCCAGCATATTGAACAGCCCAAGGACAGGAGGGGAGGGGAGGGGAGCTGTCTGGGACCCAGGGTGAGAGGCTGGTCAAAAGATGCCTGCAGCAAAGAAAGCAAGCAGAGAGAATGGACCCAGCATAGCTCCTGGAGAGAAGGGGAAATGTACAGGCTAGAGAGGAGTCATTGGCTAACTCTTACTCACCCAAGACCTTCGCCTGTGTTCATCCATCCCACTGTCTGTCTGTCTGTCTGTCTGTCTGTCTGTCTGTCTGTCTGTCTATCTATCTATCTATCTATCTATCTATCTATCTATCTATCTATCTCTCAACTATCCATTCACCTACCAACCTATCCAACCATCCATGTATGCATGCACCCACCCAGGTGTACCTCTTTATACTGTCCATCTGATTAACCATCACCATATTCCCGGTTTGTCCCTCTATCTACCCATTCACTTATCATCCACCTATTAGTTGTCCATTCACCCTTTCACCATCCACCTGTGGGCTCATGTGTCTGCCCACCCACTCCTTCACCTCCTAGCCTCACCCATTTGACTATCCTTCCACCCAGTTCAGAGCTTCTCACCCCACCCAAGAACAGGGTTGTCCTTCCAGTCCCAGATGCCCAGAGCCTTGGAAATCCACAGAGGCTCATTCCACCATCCAGAAGATCCTGGTATCGTTGTTTGATTTTTGATTTTCTGGTATTCCCCAGAATCTCATTCTTGCTTCTACATTCCATGTATATGTATATTTTTAATGATTTATTTTTATTTTATGTGTATTGGTGTTTTGCCTACACAAGTGTCTATATGAGGCTGCCAGATCCTCTGGAACTGGAGTAATAGACAGCTGTGAGCTGCCATATGGGTGCTGGGCATTGAACCTGGGTCCTCTGGAAGAGCAGCCAGTGCTCTTAACCCCTGAGCCATCTCTCCAGTCCCATTTTAAAGAATGGAAATCCTCACTGCTAATGACAGTTTACTTATTGCCTTCTCCCGTGCACACTCTTCCAAGTTCATGCCTCTCCCAGAATGGCCATTTTTTGTGTTTATCTCAGGTGAGGTTTTATCAAGAATGTTTTTTAGTTGCTGTTTCCTACTTTGGCTCTCCTAGCATTGAGGCTGCTAGCCCATGAGTCCTGATCAGGCTCTCTGTGTACATGTTCGGTCAGCACAGAGCCAGGAAAGGCTGTTCCTAGGATGAAGGGTGTCTGATAACTTCTTTCAGGTTACAAGCTGACTGGAACCTCAGAACAAGAGAGGCTACTGCCACACAGGTAGAGGGGCCAGAATGTTGCTGTATGTGTGCGTGCACATATTTGTGTGTGAGCATGTGTGTATGTGCGTGTGCACATGTGTGTGCACACACATGTGCGTGAGACATGTGTGTGTACATATGTATGTGTATGCACACACGTGTATGCAGGTGCATGCACATGTGCATGGGTATCTCTGAGTGTACACAGGCCATATGCTTTGTTTCATCGGCAGTGCACACACGTCCTTCTCAGTATTTTTGCTTCAGCATAACTCACACTGTGGTAATGGTATTAATTTTTTGTCATGTCAGTGTCAAGCATTTACCCGGCATGCTGCTTATCCTTTGCCTTGATGTTTCCTTTGGTGCTGAGAGTTTAGCTTTCACACAAAGTGTACTCATCTAGGCTTTTTTTTCTTAGAAAGTTCTTTCCCACTGGGATTCGGCATCTATTTCCCTCCTTTTTTCCTCTTCCTGTTCCTTTTAATGGTGAAGTTATTTTCTGTCATCTCTGTCTTACCTGCAGCCCACACAGTGAGGTCCAGACTCTGCTCTAAAGGCCTCCCTGCTTCCACACCATCACCTGACTGTGGGTGGCCATGCCCCTGGGGCTTCAGCACATTTATCTGGGCTCCTGTCTCTAAGAGTGGCCCCAATCTTCCTCAGTGACTACAGAGGTTTTATCCTCGTTTCCATGTGGGTCATGAGCTAGACCTGTGGCCACTCTGTGGATGAAGGAGACAGATCAGGCCCCTATGGACTCCCCCTCAGCTCCTCTGCTTCCTTCCCTCACTAGCATCCTACCTCCATTGTCATGAATACTGGACACAGTGCCAAAATGTACTTCCTGCAGAACAGCCTTCATGGTACCCCAGTCATATACCAGCCATCACTCTGAGAATGTTCTAGAATTACCAGCTTCTCTCACCATGCCTCCTCTCACCCCCAGTGTCTGGTCTTCAACTCTATGTCATCATCAGAAAATGCATGCCTGGGGTTCCATAGCTCAGTTGGCATAGAGTGTTTGCCTAGCACACACAGAGCTCTGGGTTTTACCCTCAGAGCTGCATAAAACTGGCATGGCAGCAGATATCCATAATCCCAGCATTTGTGAGCTGGAAGCAGGAGGTCAGAAGTTCAAGGCCATTCTTGACTCCATAGCAAATTCATGGCCAGCCTGGAGTACAAGAGATCCTGCAGAAAGGGAGGGAGGGAAGGAGGGAGGGAGGGAGGGAGGGAGGGAGGGAGGGAAGGATGAGAGAGGGTCTGTAGTGCAGGTGAATATTAGCAAAATTGTGACAGGTCTGCCATCTCTCAGTAGTTTCACTCCAGGCAGTGGAGAAAGTGGGTGAGGGATGTTAGTAAGGAAGGCAGGTAGCATGAGTCAGGATTCCCCCAGGAAACTCTGTGTGGGAAGGCAGGAAGGACCAGGCTGTTCAGGGTTTGACTCTTGAACAAAGACAGAGACAGCCTGGCTTCTGTGTCACTCATCCGTATGTTGTAATGCAGCTATGGGTAAGTTGGAGATAGAGTTAAAGTTTCTGTCTCCCTACTTTTGGCCAAAACTTTAAGGAAATTAACCTTTCAATTTCTTTTGATATGTTATACTGTTTTCTCTTAATTTGGATGAGTATTTGGGACTAGAACCAGACTTAATAGCCTGGGCTCCAGTGACAGAGTATGTCAGGACACAAAGAAACAGTTATCTTTTGGACACCCCACCCCCGGAGTTTTGTTTGTAGCTCATTGTTCCTGAATAACTCCACCCTAGAACACCCCTATCTGGTGACTTGTTGAAAGTTGCCATACACGCGGTATAGCACAGAGCCTCATAATGACTGACTAGCCTTGATTTTTGGCCACAAACCCCAGGACTCCAACTTGGCCTGGCATTGGGAAGAATAGAGTCCTGGGTCTCTACCGGATCCTGGCTCAGACACCAGCATGGAATGGTTGTTTGATAGTACAATAGAATCAGAGACCTAGAAGTAGGAAAGACAGACTCCCTATGTATGTGCACAGGGAGTCTGGACAAGGAGAGCCCCCCCCCCCCAGCTGGAGTGGAAATTCCCAGAGGGTGAGCTTGTGCATCACCAGGGCAGTCAAAGTCCCAGGGAAGGTGCTGGAAGGTATAGGCTCCCAGCAGGGTTTGAGAGCTAGGTGAGCTGCCAGTCAGAATAGGAGCAGCCTAGGGTGCTTGAATCAGGCAAGCAGCAGGACCAAGCTGTAGAAAGGGTGGCTGCATCCCTACTAGTTGACAAGTGGAGAAAGGATCAGTCTCAATTAACACTAGAGTTGGACCCAGGATAATGTCCCTCAACTTACTAATGGTAATTGCTGGGACATTGACCTTGCCCTGTAGAGGTTAGCAGAGTGGGAGGCAGGAGGGGGGCTCTGACTGGGAGTCGGGTGAGCAGAGCTGCCGCCAGCATAGCCCAGGTCTTGTGTCCATCAAGGTTGAAGCAGGAGGCACTGCAGGGATGGGTGTTGCTGCTCCTCAGAGGGCAGGCCCCTGGGAGCAGGACTCAGCTCCCCTCTGCCTTTCTCCAGTCTCTATGGCTTTGCTTCCTCGTAACTTAGTCCCTTTTGTCTCTCTTCTACTTCTTGCCAGAGCCATGCCGGAGTCTGTAGAGTTTGTGAAGTCAGTCAGTCACTCAACAAATGCTTCCCTGGTTATGTGGGTCTGGGGAACTAATCTAGATTCTTCCAGATCTTGGATCAAGTAATCCGTTTTCCTGGGGACAAATGTCTTGCTGGAGGTTTGTTAAGTGTCCCATCAGGGTGGTCTTGCAAGCAGGGTGGCCTCTCTTGGCTTCATGCAGGATTCTATATCAGTGGTTTTTGAGAGATGTGCTTGGAGCTACCTTTCAACAGGGTGACCAGGTATTGTTCAGCAGTTATCTGATATGACTGAAGGCATGCAGACAGCTCCCTTTTGTATGTCCCATTGTATCTCCCTGTCCCTTTGGAAGTCAGCCTGTGTGACAGGACCATGTCTGCTGGGACAGCCTCTCTTGCAGTTGTAATGGTTGGTAGGGCTCTTGCTGTCGTGGGGGTGGGTACCCATGCAGTTTGCTCCGAAGTGTCTCTGCTGAGTTATTGGTTTAATAGCTAAGGAGCGGCGGGGTGCCAGAAATGCTCCTCGCGGGCTCTGGGATCTGGGAGGGGGGTCTGGGGCAGGGCCTATCATTGCCCTAGGGGTATCCTGCTCCCAGTCAGGTGCCAAGAATGCAGGCAGAGAGATTTATCTCTCTAGCTTTACGAGGCACTAACCGGAGAAGGCTGAGAGTCAGAAGCTGAATAATTGATTGTCCCGGCTTGCTGGGGGATGAGCTGGATTGAGAAGGTGGAGGCCCCACCCGTGCTGAAACCACACGGAGAAGATGTGGTCACAGCCTGACTGGTGGACCCCAAATTGGGTACAAGGTCACAAGAGCCTTGGGTTAGTGTCACAGTGATCCCTGGATCGCGCAAGGGGATCCCACGAGTTCAAAGGACCATAGTGTTGGCTTCCCTCCAATCCTTTTACTTGCATGTATGTCCACCTTCCCAGCCTCACAACTCCATCAGCCAGGGCCGGGCCACCCTCCATCCACCCTCCCCATCACCCATCATCACAGGGAGCTTGTGCACTCTCAGCAGGCTTGGCTTCCTGAGTGCTGAGAGATTAATGAAAGGCAGGAAGTGATGGGGTATTCCACCACTTGGTCCTACCTCCTTGGCCCTCTCCCAGGAGGACCCCAATATCTACATAGTTCTCAGCCCTCACCCAGGAGGATCCCAACATCTACACGGGTCTCAGCCCTCACCCAGGAGGACCCCGACATCTATATGGATCTCAGCCCTCTCCCAGGAGGAGGACCCTGACATCTACATGGGCGTCCCACCTCTTCCTTTGTGCTCTTTCTTCTCTATCTCTCCCTGCTCCCTCTGCAGCCAGGAGACTCTCAGTCCAGGACAGATTTCCCAGGGAGAGGTCCATGGTGCCATGAGCCTGGGCAAGTGAGATGCCCCTTAGGACCAAGCTGGTGTGAGCCTTCCCCACTGAGCTTCCTGAGCTCTTGATGACTATGAGCCTGTCCTGTCCTGAAGGGCTCACACCCTGTGCCCTGAAGAGGTCTTCCTCACAAGCCTGTGCCCCCTGCTCAAGCCGGTGGGTTTCTCTCCAGCACAGGGCACCATTTGCTTGCATTTTTATGAACAAAAATGCTATTCTCCCTCGCTGGCTTTGTTAGCATCACTAGGTCTGATTTGCAGTACTTAGTGTCAGGACAGGACGGGCAAGAATGGGCGTAGAGACCTTCCTGACAACCACTGATGGAAGCAGTATTAGCCACACAACCCACTCCTAAGAGACCCAGCGGATTCTAGCTCAGCCAGCCTTAGTCTCTCTTCCAGGACTACCCTGCTGTTGCGGAAGGGCCAACTCGCATGCCAGCAGCCTCTGAGGTGTTCCCAGTTGCTGGACAGGAGAGACAATAAAATACTCAGGCACAGAACTTCCCACCACTCATGCCCTGTGCTTTTGAGGAGGGGGGGGTCACTGGGGGGAATCTGGGTCATGGAGATACAGAGGAGGGGTTCTGTTGAGCCCCATATTCTCATGGGGGATTGTTACCCACTGTCCTCCCTGGCTTCCATCATGACCTTAGTCCAGGGGCTTGGGGGCTGACCCTGATTGTTTTCCCCACTGTCCCTAGGAGGAGAGGTATTTGCTTGGCCAGGGTAGCCAGGCAGATCATAGAGTTTGTTTTCAATTAATACTTGTTTAGCGAAGTTTCTCCTCCCCAAATCTCCCTGCTTGCAGGCAGTGCCGTCTCTTGGCCCGTGTGATCTGCTGAGCCCTTGTTCAAATATAAGCAGATTTGCTGCTTTCTAAACACAGCTAATCCAATTGTGCTCAAGGGCTGGGAGGAGGGCAGTCTCAGGCAGCAGGTAAGCTAGGATCTCTCTGGTTCTGAGGACTAAGGGCTGGGGACTAAGGGCAGCCAGAATTGGTCTAGTGGATGTCACCATGGTGTCCCCTCCTTATTTGCCCAGAGCATCCTGTGGAGGGAGGGCAGTGGCCAGGACCCTTTAAACAAGAATTCTGGCTGCAGTCATGGAGTATTCTGTCCCTTGGATCCAGCCCAATCTGCTATGTTGTGTCCCTGACACTCCCCCCACTCCACCTCACATCTCTGGGTGACAACCCAGTACAGTGATTTGATCCTTGGGATCCAGGCACAAAGTCTCTTTGGTCCTCAACTCTATTTTCTATAGGACCAGGCAGGTTCCAGGAGTAAAGGTGGGACCTTCACATCCACTTCAGAAACCCATAGCCAACTCATAGCCCTGCCCCCTGCCTAGCCTGCTTTGTTTGCAAGAGTACAGACCCAGTGGGCTTCTTATCCCAGAGCTGTTCTCTGTGACCTGGGAGAGGCTTGTGTGCTGAGTTCTGCCTGCCTGACGTAGGAGCCAAAAAGCTACCCTGAACCCGCACAGCTCCCAGCTGACGGATTCAATTCAGTTCCACAAATATTGACCCTGAGTCTAATCCACTCGTCCTCTAACACCGGCTCATTTCTCTGTGGGCCCTGTGTAGCCACCGCACATTCCATTTAATCCTGCCTGATGTTCCTGATTCCCAGTGAGGGACCTAGGCTTACTACAGCCGTGGAGTAAGAGGCAGTGCTGGGCTCTGACCTCTGTGTCCAGATTGGCCACTGACCTCCATGGAAAGCAATGGGGGTGTGGGGTGTAAGGGGCTCGTGGGCCAGTCAGGGTGGGTGCTTCTGCCATCTGAGCATCAACCATGTCTGGTAGCCGAGTGGCACCCAAGTCCTGCCTATGTCCAAACTGGTTCAGCAGGCTGGTGTAGCTGGAGAACCTAGCCTGGCTGGGGTGTGAGCCTCAACGTAGCTGTCATGATGGGATGGAGCTGATACAAAACCCTTTAGCAAGACAGCAAGGGGAGCTCAGGGCATATAGCTCTAGCATGTGCTCCAGGCTCCTCTGTCTCCTCCGCTCAGGAGGCTCCGCTTTCCTTCATCTGACCCCTCAATCTGCCCTTAAAGGCTTTGCTTGGGAGTCTTTGTGCCTCCAAGACCTGGACACTTGGTTCTCAGGTCAAGGGTAGACTGACAAGCACTCTGATGGGCAGGGTCCGGGGCTTCAGGTGATCCTGGAGTGGGCTAGGACACTGGGTGGGGAGAGGTGTAAGGACATATACCCTGTGCTGAGGAACTGGGGCCATCCCTGGCCAGAGGACAGTGGCCAGTCGTCTGCCTTACTGACCTAGCTATTAGTATCTGTTGGACATTGTTGTCACATGGTAACCCCATAGCAGGGACCAGGACATTTATCAGAAATGGAACTGATGGATTAAGGTGGAACCGGGTGAATTGATTTTTTTCCCCATGAGCACTTAAATACTGTTCTTTGTCAGATCTCAGGGTGGCAGAGACAGGGAGAGGGACTCCATAGTGAGGAAGGAGGGGACAGGTAGAGTATGATAGGACAGCTATGTGACAATGCTGAAGAACAAGGCTGTGGCAGAAGACAGGAAGGGTGAGCTGGGTGGTGTTGGGGACAATAGCGAGCTTCTCGGCCTTTGTCAGAGGGACCATGACTGCAGAAACTGTCCCCTCTGGATTGGAGGCAAAGGCTGAGCTTTCCCCTCCACTGGCTGTGGGACAACAAACTACCCTTCTCCTGCTGTGTTTTAGGAGCCTCCATATAATCCTAGGAGACGGAAAGCCTAGTGGTGCATTCATTCGCTTTGTATGGCAGACACTACAATAAAGGGAAGCAAGAGGCAGCCAGACCCAGGAAAGCGCAGACAGTGATGGTGACAATTCAGACTCACGTGTAGGGCAGTAGTCTCATTTCTTCCTATAGGAGGTTTGATGCTAGTGTATGCCATAGCCATTCTGCAGGGCTGTCCCTGCTCAGTTGCCTGCTGTGTCCTACCATCTTATTGTGGTCCCCAGTCTGCCAAGGCATAACTAGCTCCAACCTCGTGTGGGCTACACGGGGCAGGAAGGTCATGCTTCCATCTTAGTCCATGGATGTGTCCAGGGAGCTCCCTAGGCACTGCAGTTCCCTGGCTCTGAGCTGTGCACAGTGAATGGCTCCTAGGCAGCCAGAGTGGGGTCCCGCTGTGCTCACCTTCTAGCCTGCCTCTGTGACAGTTTGCTTTCATAGGAGACTGCAAGGAAGAGCAGGTAAGCCATTACCAAGCCTAGTCTCTGTCAAAGGATGACTTCAGCTTGACCCAATGGTGCTCTCTGCTGTAACAGGGTTCTTTTCAGGTTCATGGTGGCCCTATTTCTAATTAGACATGGAAGTGCTGAGCTGGGGAAGCAAAGGGCACCAGAGGGCTGGGGCCTAAAGCAGCTGCTAGGAGCTGTGGTTTTGGACACTGGAAAAGTGTACTCACCTCCCATGTCCGCTCAAGACAGGGGCCAGGCAGTGTCATGTGGGAACTGAGGGTTGCCCAGGTATAGCCCATCTTTTCATGAGCCTCCTGTACCACTTGGGCTCTAAGCACTGATGTCTGTGGCCAGAATGAGCAGAATGTGTGTGTGTGTGTGTGTGTGTGTGTGTGTGTGTGTGTGTGTGTGTGTGTGATCATGTGTTCCAGGCTGGCCTTGAACCTGTCCTATATTGGAGAATGACATCTACTGCTTGTTATATATTGCAGGATGCTTTTACCTCATGATGGCTAGGCATCTAGACATGTACTGCCATGCCTGGTGATGGGAGGGACTTAACCTCATGGCTTTGTGAAGGAACTAGGCAATCACTCTACCAATTGAGCCACATCCCTGCCCTCCTCGTTGCTTTGTGAGTAAGGATGAGGGTGGTATCTGGGTGCTGTGCTACAACCCCAAACTCTCCGTTTCTGGAACTCTGAGACCCCTGTCTCAGCTTTGCATGACCCTGGGCTTCAGTCTAGGTGGAGGGTAGCCCCCAGCACTAGCTATTTCCTAACAACCTCTGGACTGGGAGGGTCATGGCCATGCCTAGTGGGCTCAGTGCAGGGAGATGGGCTGAGTTTGCAGGTGGGCTGGGCTGGGAGACCCAGAGGCTAAGCAAACAGCACAAACTGTAAATATGCCTGTTTGCTCTGCTAATCGATCTTGGCCTCTCCTGCCTAGCTAAGGATCTGCAGGCCTGGAGGCAGCAGGGGCTGAGCCTGGAGTCAGCTAACCCAGGCAGGGGTGTAGCCAGTAGAGGATAGGTTGACGAGCCCCCAGAACTGCAGCTGGCTTGTCCAGATGCTTGTTTCCGGGCCCAACAGAATCCCATAGCTCTGATCGTTCTAGGATAAGGTGGGGGACAGGAACTTCTTGGCTTGTGTCTGCTCTCTTCCCCCTGCTTGCTTTCCACAGACCATCTGTCCCTGTCTTCCTGTCCCTGCCCACTAAAAGCCTCTCTGCCCAGGAGCCTCTGGTCTGGTGCAAGGAGAGGCTGGGCTACTCTGGCAAAGGAGAAAAACCTTAAGGTTGAGCCTCTGCTTGTGGTCAGGACCTTCTGCAAGCCAGCCAGCTTAGAGCCAGCAGGCTCATGCCTCCCTCGAGAGAGCCTGGGTCCAGCAACCGTCCAGGTCACATGAAGCTGGCAGCTAGCAATGCCAGCCATCCAGTGGTCTGTGACTGAAGCTTGTGGGCATTTGTGAATGCACTGGCTATAGCTCAAATAACTTCCTTCCCTTCCTGGCCTTTGTAGAAATCCTATTCTCCCAAGCTGCCTGTGAGGTCAATGGACAAGAATGGACAGTCTTCCCCTGCCTGGGCTCACTGGACATTCTGATGGTGCCTGAAGTCTGTGAAGGTCTGCAGGTCCCTCCATTGGATGACCAGGAAGCCTGCCTGATGAACTCATTGGTCTGGCTCTGGTGTTGGGGTCCCAGTGACCAATCATAGTTCTGAGTACTCAGTTTTGCCAACTGGGGGCCAGAGGTTAGGAGAGGGATCTCCAGAGAAACGTTTTCAGAGAGCCCAGGCTATATCCTCCAGCCCCTGTCCATCTGGCCTGGCCTGGATTGCTCCATGAAACCCCTCTTTTTTTTTTTTTTGTTTGTTTGTTTGTTTTTTTGTTTTTTGAGACAGGGTTTCTCTGTGTAGCCCTGGCTGTCCTGGAACTCACTCTGTAGACCAGGCTGGCCTCGAACTCAGAAATCTGCCTGCCTCTGCCTCCCGAGTGCTGGGATTAAAGGCGTGCGCCACCCCTCTTAATGAGGTTGCCACTGTACACTTTCCAGACCTGTGGAAATCTCAGGGATGAGTTTCCTGTGGGAGGGGACATTACTGCTGGCTTATTTCTTTCCTTCCACAGTGGAACCCCACCTTGGAACCTTTCTAGCTTGTGTCTTGTCACCCTCCTGAACCAGCAATGGGCTCAGGACCAGCCAGACCCCAAGCTCTGGTTCCCATGGCTGTGTGGTTATCCTCCATGTTTCCCACTGCATGTCTACCTCCATGTCCCACTCCACTGGGGCCCCAGCAAGGGAGGGGCTCCTGAGGGCCCAGCTCCTTGGAGCCCAGTCGCTGCAGCATTGGGTAACTAGGCAGCAGAGCAGAACACTGGTCAGCTATCTTCCTCCCATTCCTGAGTCAGCTCAAGGATCCTTTAGATGGTAAAGCAGGTTTATATCGTGGGGTGCAGGGGAAGGTCCAGAGCAGTGGCCTGACCTGTAGGAGGAGGCGTTTGGCAGCAGCAACAGGCAAGGGCGTGGCCTCTGAATGTCAGCGAGGGATCTGTGCAAATGAGAAAACAGAACGTGCGAGTACGCGTGAATGTGAGCATTGTGAGTATGCGTATGTGTGAATGTTAGTGCTGGTACATATGTGGGTGTGTGAGAAGGTAGGGTAGTCATGTGAAAGCGTATGAGTGGTCCTGCCAGTGAGTGTGAGTTAGCCACGAGAGCATGTGAGCAAGCAGTCCGTGTGTCGTGAGTGTGCCAGCGTGAAATGACAGGTGTGTCTGTGAGAGTGTGTTAGGAGATACATACTTCGATGGACACACAAGTGTATATGATCACGCAGCGGCATGAGCATATGTTGAGTGCTTGTGCACATGTGTGTGCATGTTATCTGAGTGTCATGTGTGTGTGCGCGTGCGGATATTTGAATGTACACATTTGTGAAGGTGTGTGGGCTTAGCAGCTAAGAAGCTCTGCCATCGTTGGCTCGGTGCTGTCAGCCTGGGGATGCTTGCTGAACCTGGGGCAGGTTTTTTTTTTTTTTTAATTATGATATAATTACATCATTTTCTCCTCCCTTTCCTTGCTTCTTCTTCCCCATATATTCCACCTTCTTCCTCAAATTCATGGCCTCTTTTTCTTTATATATCTCCACCTCTATCCAGGGCAGTCTTAAGGCAGGAGCCCTAGCCTGCTCCCACAGCCTGGGCAATCAGGCAACGTCCTCAGACTGGAATCTTGGACATTCTGGAAAGGTCATTCCTAGCTCAGGCACTAGACTAGAGCTCTGGGGGTAGAGGACAAGATACCTCACGGTAACCTGCAACTTTACTGAGTCAGTAACCGGAGTGAAAATTACATGTTGCTTATGAGATGCACCCCACAAAATTTGCAAGCATAATCTCCTTCTGCAGGCCTGACCTCTCTGCCGGCCAGTGTCCACTGTAGCCACGGCACGTGGGCTCTGTGCTGTGTCCTTGTAAGCCTGGAGGTGAGAACAGCTCACAGAATGCCGGTGTTTCACATGCACGGCACGTGTTCCTCACACCCGTGGGTGTGCAGGGCTGTTTGCAGTTCCATGAAGATTTCAGATCCAATGCGCAGAGCTGCGGCTGAGCAGTGCCTGGGGGGGGGGGGGACAGCTAGGAAAACAGGGCAAGTTTGATCTCCAGCGGGGATGGGCAGTCCTGAGCTAGTTTGATTGTTGGGAGAGGTGGATGACACATTGAGACCCTGTGTGCACGAGGCTCGGATGTTTGGTACTGAGGCATCTCCCATGGCAGCCTGGAAGAATGCAAGGGTGGGGGCGATAGAGCGTGGGGAGGGTTGTAACTTCTAGAGAAACATCTTACCCTCCCTGACAGCAAAAGTCTGGGCTCACCTAGCCATGCCCCTGACGCCTTTCCATTGAGGAGAACTCTTGTCTCTCTCCGATTGAGACAGCCCCCGGCACTGCACCCCAATCCACCTCCTTTACAGCTCTTCCAGCATTTCTGGGTGGGAGTGGGAAGCCGGATGTAGCCAACTCTGTTGCTGTTTTTAGGAAAAGAGGGGATCAAGGCAGGGAGGGCTTGGCCCATGTTCTAGTGGGGTTGTCTGGCTGAGGGACTGCACCTCGCCCCTGCACCCCTCCCTGCCTTATGCATAAGGCCCTCCTTTCCTGGCAGGCCCAGCACCCCAGCCACCTCCCGCCCTGCTGTGGGTGTGATTTCACAGTGGCGTTCTCCTCGCCAGCTTGTGTCTCACATAGGGGATGTTTCCATTTTTACAGCAAAAAGAAGATGATTCCAGGCGCCTTAGCCACAGCCAGAGCACAGCGCCCTCCCCCAACCCCCAGAGCTGTGCAATGTCAGGTGCTTTGGGGGTGTGTGCAGGCTTCTCATTGCCAGCCTTGGCACTAATTGCTGTCACTCAGAGAGCCACCTTTAGCCTGGGATGGGCAAGAGCAGGGTCTCCAGGGGAATCAGAACTTCTGTCAGAGGCTCCTAATAGCCCATCCCAGATCCAAGCAGCACCTTTGTGCCCAGCTGGGCGGGTCTGTGACTACAGGACAGGGCTTTTGTCTGAGGGACTTAAAACATGTGCACTGGGGTATCCAGACTAGGCCTTAGCCCAGGTAAGTCTGAATCCCAGCATTCTTCCTTGCATAGTCTAACGGTGGTAGCCTGTCCCTAGGATTGGAATGAAGACAGATAAAGTCTCAACTTCTGGCACGGGGTACACTCATGGTGATTCTGCTGCCAGGTGCACTCAAATGACATTCAAGGGTGGGGGGAGAGGTAGTGTCCTTTGTCACCCAACTTTGCTCTCAGGACGAGGACTGGTCTGCAGAATGCCCGAGCCCGGCTTCCTTAGAATGGAGTGTATATCGTACAGTGCAGCACAGGCCCCTGAGCTTGACATCCAACATGTTCACAAACCAGCACTCGTGCTTCTCTGCTCCCAAATCTCAGGAGAAGGAACAGGAAGGACGGCAGGAACACGCACAGCAATCCATAGAGAACACAACAGGAACGCTTGGGCAGTGAGACTCCCTTTGACTCCGCATCAAACACCTTGAAGAAACAGGATGTCGTTTGGCTCATCACAATTCCACCAGGGGGCGCACTGCTGTTGGGGATGGCAACGCTTCAGCAACAGCTTTACGGGAAGGGTCCCTGCCCCCCCCCCCCCAGCCCCAGGAAAGGGGATCAAATTCTGGATTAGATCATCTCTTGCCCATTTGTTCACAGGCTCTAAGAGGAAGAGAGGGTAAACTGAGGCACATAGTACCTAAGGTAGGCATGGGCTATGGGCTATGGGCTCAGCTGTGGAGGATCATATGGCTTGAGCTGTAACAGTTTCCCATGACCTAATCCCTGGGGCCCAGACTCGGGGTGGATGGTAAAAGGTCTTTTCTGGTTAGGACAGTATAGACGTGGCCACTGCATGACCTGTGGACTCTGACACATAATAAGGAGCAGAAGAGGCCTGGAGCCTTGGATGGGCTGTGGTACCCTCTCATGGAACCAGGATGGCAGGAATTTGGCACAAGCTGCATCTTCTCAGAGCTCCTATAGACCTGATGCATGTTCCCTCTCTGTCTTGGTTTCTCTCTGTCCCCGTTCTCCCTGGGCCCAGCTGTGGTAGGGCACCCAGGCTCCTCACGATGGCAGCCTCTGTTCCTGTGTGAGGCTTCTGCTTCAGATGGACCCTCTCTTCACTCACCTGACCCTTCTCTGCCAGAAAGATTTTTTCCCCCTAGAGAGCCCTAGCAGGATGAGGTGAACAAGAGACATGACAGGGATCAAGGGACTGACAGCTCTTCCTTTCCCACGTGGGCCTAGGTGACAGGAGCTCATCTCCTCATTCACAAGAGGAGTGTGAAGAGGCAGGACAGAGATAGAGACAAGCCTAACAGGACCTCCCACACAGAGCGGCTGAAGTCTCACATGAAAGGGGCAAGGGGAGACATGACCCTGCCAGGGCCATACCATAAGCCACACTTGGATTTCTTCCCATAAAACCCCCTGTGGTGTCTCCCCGCTCATCTTCATGCAGAATAAGCATCATGCCTCAAACACTGGTGTGGACAAGAGTCCTCCAGGCCCTCTGGTCCTCACTGGAGATTTAGAGTCAGCCTTTCCACTGTGGCCACAAAGTTCACCTTCCAGAGGCAAGCTGAAATTCTTGAAGTCTTGGCCAGAGCCTCAGTTTCTCCTTGTTAAATGGAGCATTTCCTCCAGCTGGGGCAGGAGATGCATCTGTTCTCCAGGTCCAGGCTTACCTACTGTCTTAGTCCTTCGCAGGCACACGCTTTTCTGGCTACACTTTCCTGCTGATCTGGCAGCTCTAAAGCCAGGTCCTGTCCTAGGGGATCTTGGCTCTCGCTGTTGCTCTTGAAACAAAGGCTTCATCCTTTGTGCCTAGACTTGGGGCACTCCCTGGCTTTGGTTTTCCTGAAAACCTGCTCTGGGCACGGGTTTGGTGGAGGGTCAGCCTTGGCCCTGCCCACTTGGCAGTCAGTTCTCATGTTGTTCCCAGGATGCAAGGTGTCAAGCACAACGTCCTTCTTCAGTCCATCCCTGGGGAAACCTCCACCCACAGGCAGAACTGCATGTGCACAGACATGCTTCATACACACCCATATGCAATGCACACACACCAAACAGAGATGTGTCACGTACATGTACACACATGAATGCGTTACACACAGGCACACACATGTATGTCAGTAGCACTGAGAGCAGGCAGGACTGGGGGGAAACCTTTGCTAGCTGAGGTCCAAGCTGCTCCAGTGCCCATGGGTGCCCTCTGGAGGCATGGGATCTAGATCTGAGTCAGGGATCTGAATGACACCCAGTGCCACTACCTGGACTACAGGGGTCACAGAGGAGGTGCACCTTCCACTGAAATCAGCTTGGAGTCCCACCTGTACGGTACTGCTATGGGGGCTGGCCAGAAGTCCGTGTGTGTGATTGGGTAAGCCTTGCCTGTGTTGATAACATCCATGACAGTTGATGACCACATTAGAGCCCCCAAATGCTTCTGAACACAGATTCAGGCTTCAGACTTTAGGTCTGCCTAGGAGTTGGTCCTGCATGAGATTCTAAGCTAGGACCACTCTAGCTCCCTTGATACCTTGCTGATATCTACCCAGACTCTCTCTGTGTCTCCAAGAGCTATCCTAGGCTCTGCCTTCCCAGCTGGGCTCCTCCCACATGGTGGAGGCTGATTCCAAATGCCCCACCTGCTGGAAACTCCCCTCCACCAAGGACTGAGTACCAAAAATCCTCTGAGAAAAGCCATGGGCCAGGAGCAGGACTGGGCTATTACTATCCAGCTAGCCCATCCCCAAACTTCAACTGCACATTCTTGTCTTGTTGCTGGCCTTTGGATTTGGAACCCACTGGTACAGCCAGTGGCATATGTTTACCCGGCCCCATGCCTTGCCCTGTCCTAATCCAGTCTCATGCACATCTCTTTGGCCCACCCGTTGGCTGCCTGCCGCAGCCCAGCCTCCTAGCTTGCTCTCTGGACTTCTGGGCAGTAGGCGGACGGTCAGTCTGATGGTCACCTTCATAGTGGTACCAGCTGGCTGTAGCTACCTTTCTGCCCATCTTCTATGTAGAGACAGATTCTCCCATTTGTTGAGCCCATGTTGGAGTGATCCCTGGGAAAATTGAGGCTGTATCTATTGTCTGGCTGGTGATCACTCTTTTCAGTCTACTGACATGCTTGGCCTTGGAGACAGCATCTGTCAGCTAGACAGATGTACCCAGAAGAGGGGTATTATTGGTCCTCAGTACATCTGGGGCTGAAGTTACAGAAATCCTGGGCCCAATGTCAAACCACAATCCAGAAAGTCCCTAGAAAGCCCAGCAGCCTGAAGCAGAGACTTGACCACTGCAGCTGGTCTGAGGCCATTCTCTCCCTGACCACCCCATAGCTGATAAAGGGATTGGGTAGCAGGGCCCGGAAGATGGGAGGCTGCTGGTGCCTTTGCTCAGGCCTGCGCCTGGCTAGCAGCATTACTCTGGAGGTGCCTCATGCTTCATCAGCCCTTTTTCTGCTCTGTGGTGTCATCCTGGGCACTTGGAGCGGGTGATGAGGTTGCCTGTTTTAAAATAGATTTTTATTGTTATTCAGGTAGAAGGAGGGCAACAGATCAGAAGACAACTGCCCTTGAAAAAAAATCGTTCATTCCTCACCGTTCCCAAGAGGGGCACACATACCACAGGCACATGGACAGTGTCAGGTTCAGTCTGGAGGCAGAGGGGACGAGGGGAAAGTATGGACAAGAGCCTCTATTGTGGCATGTGTTGGCAGCAATGGGGTGAGGGGGGCAAAGGGGAGCTTGAGCAATCGCACCAGGCTTGTGGCTCAGGGCCTGTTCCTAACTGCTAAGTGCTTGGCTCTGGCAGGATCAGGCAGGGTCTGGTGGCCTGGGGTGTGTGAGAACCTGATGAAGAAACAGGGTTCTGGGTCAGGTGATTCACACATGCAGGAAGTGCTTCCAATGGGCCCCTTACTGTCAACCCAAGTATTCAGCAAAGCCACAGGATGGCAGAGTGACAGAAATAGACAAGGAAAGGACTGTTCTGTTGCTCATTGCTTCCTGCGGAAGGGGATGGGGGCACCACCTCAGCAGGCCTGACAGCCCAGCCTCGGAGTGGCAGGACAGCTCCGAGGCCTGCCCTTGAAGGCATGTGGCTAGTGGAAATCTCCAAGGTACTGAGAATTACTGGGGCGGGGTGGCCAGATCCCTACCCCACACCTAGCTTTATGTGCCTTCTGATTCTTGTGTCTTTTCTTTACCACATTTGTTTGGAGAACTCAGAAATATTAAAGCAGGGGCTGGTGAGATGGCTCAGTGGGTAAGAGCATCCGACTGCTCTTCCGAAGGTGATAAGTTCAAATCCCAGCATCCACATGGTGGCTCACAACCATCCGTAACGAGATCTGGCGCCCTCTTCTGGAGTGTCTGAAGACAGCTACAGTGTACTTACATATAATAAATAAAATAAATCTTTAAAAAAAAAACAAATATTAAAGCAGGCATCCAGAATGGGTCTCCCACCTACAGACATACCTGATAGTGACCAACACCTGTTCCCTGAGCCACTGGATTCCCTACCTGCCTATAACCTCTGGCTAAACCTGACTGCAGTGCCTGGCTCTTCAGTGGACGGGGCAGACTGTCCTGGGTGATGGAGCTCCTTCCCAGGAAGGGCTTCTTTGACACCAGTGCTTTTCTTTGTGACTCCTGTTTCCTGTGTGTGGCTATGGCCTTTGAGAACGCCAAGCCCTTTCCAGTAGCCTCTGTATCCCCGGCCCAGCACAAGCCCTGCATGTAGAGACCCTCAGTACAGTAAAGAAATGAGCATGATGCCTGTCTGCCTCCCTGTGGGCTTCACGTGGTGCTCTGACCTGGCCTTGGTTTCCAGTGAGGCCTCTCAGAGGCCTCTTGGTGCTTCAACTGGGCTGTGGCATCTGTCTTCTATAGGGTGACCAGAAACCTTTCATCACAACAGGACTGCAGCCAAGTCCTGCTTCAGTCCTTTGGTTTTGTGTGTCCCATTTTATGCTCATTTTCTTCTTGTGTGTTACCCCCCCCTTTTAACTAAAATGATCCATTTATTGTGCTAAAGGTTGTGTATTTAGGACACCCACCTGGCAGGTAAGCCTGCATCATAAGCAATAGCATGAAACAAAGAAACCAGTTTCTTTATCTTCTAGAATATTTAATGGCATCAAGACTGCAGTGAATTTTGGGGGTTATCCATTCTTTAGTTGTGGTAACATGGCCTTAATGCAAAACTTGTCGTTCTAACCCTTTTAACGTATCAATGTTGTTGTGTGCTCCTGAGTTATTGTGTAGCTGTCCCTATCATCTGTCTGTTGGTCTTTTAATCTTCTCAAACCGAAACCTTGCGCCCTTCAAACATCTGTTCCCGCCTCTAGCAGCCACCACTCTGCATTCTGTCCCCATGAATGTGCCTAGCTGGGGAAGGTGAGATCATACAGCCTTTGTCCTTTTGTGCCTGGCCTATTTCACCCCCTCTCATCTACCTTTCTGTTGTGTGATGTTTGGGCTCTCTATGTTCTATAGCTGGGGCTCATAAAGTAGATGCCCTGCTTTTAATTCTGAGAACTCACTTTTCAGTTTTCAAAAACACACTTTAATCTCTGATTCTCCAATTATCAAGCATTGGATATGAAGTGGTACTGGTGGTCTCCAATAGTGTAGACCTTGTCAGGGTGCAGTCAGGTAGGTGGTCCTGAATCCCTCCTGCAATCCTGTCTTCTGGAGCCTTCAGCCTACAGGACAAGCCTGGGACTACCCCTCTTGCTTGTGGAAGGGCTGAGTGGGTGGTGCCTTGCCAAAGCCAACACTGTTGATGTAAATTACCAGCGTGCTGAATTCCTTATGGAGGCCCAGAGTGACTGTGGCACACAGAGCTGGTGATTCAGGGCCCCACAAGGAAAAGCCACCCTTTGAGTTGAGAGAACTCACCAAAATGCCCCGTGACACAGATTTATGCCCATTCTTAAATATTGGAGATTAATTTTTTGAAAACATCTATAAAATAAGAAATTTATATCTAAAACAATGCCATACATGGTGACAGGAAGGGATTAGAGTCAATTTATTCATGTATTAGTAAAAAAGTCGATTTCATATATTGTGTAGAAAAATTAAAATCCTTTCTGCATTTTATTACAAATTATGCATTCCCCATATACGGAGATAAATAATTGATAGCATTACAAATACTTAATCTAGAAAATATTTATTAGAAACAGACAACTCATTTTTTAATGTGTTTTGTTGAGGACGATATTGCACACTTTAAAAAATTAATGACTTTTTTTTTTTGCAAGAAAAAGAATAAACACCCTAATTCTTTTGTTTAGTCTCTTGCCCAGGCCCAGGAACTAAGCTGGGCAGAAGGACACCCACATGGTTGCTGTTGGCCTCAGATGAGCTGCAGGACTCTGGGACCTGGCTCCCTGACAGCCCCTTGGCTGTAGCCTAGGAGAAGCCTTGGAGAACACCACCATATTTTCTTCTTCAAACTCTCTGTGGCTTGCAATTTTAGAATAAGTGTTTCTGACTTAATCTTTGAGAAAGCACCAGGCAATCTGATTTGTGAATGTGCTCAAGGAGCCAAGAAATCAACGCTCCACAGCTCCCAGACGAGGCGGTAGATGATCAGGCTGGGCTCAGTTTGTACTTGAGAGACAGGTAGCTCTGCTGCTCCTTGCCTTTGGTGGCCCTGTGAGGGGGCTCTCAGCCTCCTCCTCCAACTTGTCCATGCCCTGGGCTCACCCATGCCTCCCGCCTCAGGCCTGCCTGGCAAGAGGAAGGTTGAAAACGCAGCAGGGTTCTCTGCACTTCAGTCCCTTTACACCTCTGTCGTGTTTTGGAGGGGGCCCGTCCCTGCTCCCCGAGCTCTGTGTTTGCTGTGTGTATTGGTGCCAGGCTGGCAGTTAGTGAGGCCTGATGGCAGTGCCTTGTTGCCCCATACCAGCCCACCCAGGGGAGCACCTGGGACTGAAGAAATAACTGCCATGTTTATTAAAATATAAATTTTGTGCCTAACGGAAGTGCTGCTTTCTATACATAGAAAAAAATGTTTAAAATAAAAACCAAAACAGTTTTCAAAGTCCCCATGGCATTAATTATTCATCTTTCACTAATGAAAACATGACTTTGCAGGCAGCAGGCTCCTTTTACTCCACATGGGGGCCTTCAGGGGTCCTAGGAAGGCTGGCTGGGTGAGGGGGTCTCTGTATGGCAGGAGCCAGGACCCAGGAAGGCAGTAGGTGGCTTTGAGTTTCAGTGCCCTTTGAGTGAAGTAGAAGCAACCATATATCCTCCTTGTGTCTACTCCGTGGGTGTGGGTTCCCAGTCTGCCACGCGATGACTGTACAGCGAGGGGCTGTTTCAGAGTCTTAGATCTAGCAGGGGTGAAGGAAATAGCCTGACCTGCCAGAGGAGCCAGCGGACACGGGTCACCAGACAGGCCAGGAAAGGGACAAAGCTTTTGATCTGACCAGACTTTTCAGTACAGGGGCAGCTCAGTGGCACACCTGGAATAGCCATTTCCTCTCAGCCGTGCAGCCCAGTGTCCTGAGGGCCTGCTGACCTAGCCTGAGCAGTTACTGCTCAGGCTCTCTTTTATGGGGCTCAAGTCTGCAGAAGTTGGCTGGCCTCAGCTCAGATAACTGCCCTGCCCCCTCCAAGAAGGCTTTTCTGCCTGAGCATCTTCCTAGCAGCCCTACATCCTTTCTCTGGCTCCATTTCTGTGTATATTGACATCTCTTGTGTTAGTCGTGATGAAACACCTCCAAATTTTAAGCAACAGAGAAAGGTCCCAGACTAACTCAGCCTTATTTGTTCTATGTTACTGAATTCCCAGAAATTCTAGAATCTACCAGGTTCTACGTGGAAGGAGCCTGTAGTTCATACATGGAATCCCACTCTTTCCCAACCCTAAGGCCCAAACTACACACACACACACACACACACACACACACACACACACACACACACACACACAAGTGCTCATCTCAGAGGGCCAGCAGAGCATCCTTAAAGCTTGGAGAGCGGCAGTGGGTGTTTCTATGACTCTCTGTTCAGACCTTAGAGCATCCCTGGTCCACCATGAGCAGGTACACCTGGCCATAAACATCCCAACCTGGTGCTCCATTGTTCTGTCTGCAAGGTTGGGGTTAGGGCTGCAGGGCTGCTATTCACAAGATGCTAAACCTCTTGTCGAGTGCCTGGAGCAGTTCTATCTAGGGTGTTTGCAAGCTTGGGACATTTGTTCATTCATTCATTCATTCACTTATTTCTACACCCATTCATTTACAAACACTCCCTAACACCCCAGATATACTCTGGCAAGCGGGTCTCCTGGGGAAGAAAGATGCTGAGCCTATCAGTCCTCCTCAGCTAAGGGGCCTGGGGAGCCAGAGGAAGCCTCTCTGATCTGTACTGACAGCCAAGGGTGGGGGTGCAGGTGGTATCCAGGGCAACGGATCCCCTGGGAAGAAGATGAGCTGTGCCCTCAGGCATCAGCAGCAGGGAAGGGGCCCAATAAGGGGTCTTTGAAGCCCTGTCTGCCTGTGGGGTGAGGGGCATGGAGGGACAACTCTCCTTGGGGCCCTGAAAGGGGCCAAAATGGGGAGACTCTCCTTAGTTAGGGAAGTGTCCCTTGGTATAGCCTCCTATGCTAATGCCTGCCAGGATGTGGATAGAGCCTGAATTTCTTCCACCTCCAGCCAAGGCCTGAGCTCATGGTTCTGTGCCAGGTGTCTCTTGGGAGTGAAAGGAGTCAGGAAGAGCCTGGGCATGTGTTGGCCCAGCATAGCTCACACAGAGATATGTGGGTCTAGGTTCAAGCTCCCCTTGTCTCCCCCTCCCACCCACTAGCAGGTCTGACCTCTCTTGAAGCCTCCCTTGGCCTGGTATGGATTTCCTGTCTTGCTGAGGCAGCTGCACCAGCCAGGCATTGGCCAGTCCTGGGTGAGGGTGGAGGCTTCGTGGACCCTTCTTGACTCCTGGAATATGTAGTATGTAGTCTGCTCTACAGCATGTGTATTTGTCTAGCCCAGATTCCACCCTTCACCACAAGCTAGGGGCCTCTACTTACCTCCAGAACAGGAGAGGAATGACCCAGCACCACCTCAGATCCCCTTTCAAGGCCAAAGTGATAGAAACGTAAGCTCTGAGCTCAGCTGTTGTGTCAGGCACAAGTGGTTTCACTCAGCATGGTCGTCCAGCCAGATGACAGAGACACGTTCATTACTTCTATGTCTTCCACTAGTACTGAGTCAGATGAACACAGCTCTGTGACTCTCTAGGTGGAAAAGGGGAAGATGCCGGACAGAAGGAGAAAGCCTGGACCACAGGCCAGTCTGGAGATGAAGGTGCAGATGTGAGCTCAGAAAGGTAGACACATGGAACAGCAAGCAGGCAGTTGTGCACATACATGCTCACATGCATTCACTTGTACAAGTGTAGCATCCTTATAGACACATGTGCCCATAAGCGTCAAAGCAGTATAAATAGATACATATGTAATACATATGTATTTAAAAATCAGCCTGTTCACAGGCATACTGTGAGCACACTTCCATACACATGCATGCTTAGAACACGATGTAGAACCTTCAGCAGCACTGTTAGGCAGGTAGGGCTGGCTATGGAATACTAACAAACTGGTTCCTGGGAGACGGACCTGACTCATCTTCTCTCGAGCCAAAAGGTGGCTGCTAGTCCCTGGCTCCGGGAAGGGGTCTGTGAGGTCCCACACCCAATATGTAGTTGGCAGGAGATGTGGGACACAATGGAGCTCTAAAGTGTGGGCCTCAGCTTGGCAGGGTGAGCCCAGACTCTGAAAAGGCCCCAACTTCCCACAGTGATGAGACATGGGTCCAGATACTTGAGCTGCAAGTAGAAGATGGGCTTAAGTACCCCAGGCCTGTGTGGGGTTCCAGCACCTCTACTGGTCTGAGTGGGACCTGTCATGCCCTGGAGGAAAACCTCTCCTATTTCACTGTGCCGCTTTATTTCAAGATTCTATGTCTACAGCTTGTGGTTTCTACAGCTGTCCAGGCTGGAAGAGCTTCAGGCTCTCTAGCGGTGGTGTGGGAGCTCCTGGTGTGCAGCCTCTGGCTGTACGCAGAAGGAAACGGCTTTGCTGTTTGCAGTCAGCATCGGGAGCTGCCTCTGGGTTGATGGACACAGCCAGCCTTTGGTTGCCAGTGAAGAAGGACCAGTGTAAGGCAGGCAGAGCAGGCTACTGGGGCAGGGCCACAAACTTCCTAGCCACATCTGTGTCCCGTCAGCCTCTATCACCACCACTCCGGGAGAGAACAGAAATTTGCAAAATATGAAGGGATCTTATGAAGCTGCAGCAGAGTGAGCTGGGACGGCAGGGTGAGGACCACTGTTAGGAGAAAATGGAGGAGAAGATGCTGAGGAAGGCTTGTGGGGATGCACTGAAGGAGCAGGTGGAAAAGACAGGGAGACCCAGAGGTGGGTGCTGGAGATGCCAATGGAGACAAGGGTCAGGCTCCCTGGCCTGCTCCAGCTCAGATCTGTTCCAGGAAGGCAGCATAAAGTCTCCCTTAGCTGAATGTATATGCAGTAAGCACTAAACACTTGCTCCATTTGGAAAATGTCACTGGGGCCTGCAA